>PNEQ01059427.1:0-44250 GCA_003012365.1 Medauroidea extradentata
TCTCTCCGCCTCTCTTCCATTGCCGCCTGCTGCACCATACACTAAATGCATATCGGCTAGCTCTGCCAATGTGTAGCCTTCCATGTAGCCTCTACAACTACGACAATAAACGTAGCGAGTGTAACACATGCACGGTGTCTCGTACAGTCACAGAGCGTCAAAGCGGGTAGTATATAACACAACACAACAGATGTTTTCACTGGCTTGTTGTCGCCAGGTTGCCTGCCTACCCCTGTTACTTTGGTGCACCATTGCAGGTATAAGGATGCATTTCCGGACATGGGTTCCTTAGTCAAATATGTTCCAAACATGCACATCTACCATCCCTATCAATTTGTAACACTTATTCTTGGCCAACCTGTATATATATATATATATATATATATATATATATATATATATATATATATATATATATATATATATATATATATATACACATAAATATAATATCATACGCCACAGAACAACGAATCGCAGCATGCACTGCATCGTGAAAATTGCTGGCAGCAACGTGTTCTTGCAATGTAGACAACGTACGTTTCTAAATGCCCTCCTCAGAATTAAATATTTCTCTGCCAAGTTATGGCGTAATATATTTCTAGTCAATATAAATAAAGGGGCCGCTGTGGTCGAGGGGTCAGACCTCTCGCCTCCCACCAAGACGATCTGGGTTCGATTCCCGGCGGGGTTGGTCCCCGGATTTTTCGCATGTGGGAATCGTGCCGGGCGATGCCGTTGGTCGGTGGGTTTTCTCGGGGATCTCCCGATTCCCCCGCCCCTTCATACCGGAGCTGCTCCATGTTCGACTCGTATCACCCCTCACCAGCGCTAAAGACCTCGATGTTAAGCGCTGACCAAAATCTTTCACTCGCTCATTATAAATAAAATCAGTAGTGAAATTGGCGTCGTTGCCGTTTTGTGTAAGCGTTCGATCATCATTAATCGGAAATATCGACGGTGCAACGTTCATATATGTTATCCTGAAATCATTTTTGAACGAATGTCAGAGGATCTGGGGTCAAAGGACAGAGTGGTGAAACCGGACCTTAAGCGGGTTAAAACATAGCCGCCTTTTCAATAAAGACAGAAGTTTCAATGGCTTTGAGTGGGGTCACACTTCCGGGGAATCCTCTGGTTTCTGAAGATACTTTACACGTGGAACATATTTTCGGGATTGTTGGATACGTCGCTTTTTGTGGTTATTGGTTTGCGTTGAGTGCTACGAGGGACGCCATGCCAAACGACGCAAAGCCGACGTATTTCTTGAGATGCCTCACTACGTATGCGTAAAGAACTGGGTCGAGCTACCGCAGTAAAATGACTTCGGTCGTTCCTCTGAAGTTGAGATAAGACGTTGCATGAAAAATGTAGTCGGAAGAGAATTTCGGTAAGGAAATTTTATTCAACTTATGCGAATTCCTGATTTTCTTAGGGCTTTGCGTTCTATATATTTCATGATATCTTGTACTTCGTAGGCGAGTAACTTTTTGTAAGATCACTAGGACGGCCTAGTAGGTTGAGAGGTGAGTGTACGATACGGAATGTGCTTCTAGTCCCGGTTGACGTCTACAGGCGGGAGACATTATCATATGCATACATTGGCCGACCTTTAATGTCGTAGATCTATAATTTGTTTCTATTTAAAAGTTCACGACTTCGTTGTAAAACTCATGACAGCGTAATAAGTATGGGCACGTCATTTCGTACATTCGGTTTAGGTCTCCTTGAACCTCAAGACCAGATGCAACATTGTCACTTCTGTGATTGGACAACAATTGCTTTGACGACCGCAAGCCAGCAGTAAATAAAGAAATAATTGAGGATTTTTCTGGAAGAAGAGCACATACGCAAAAATGGTGTTTTGAGATTTTGGGATTTAAATACATTTTGTTACAGGTAGTATTTAAACATCACTACAAATGAAGTTGGTTAAACAATTCCTTAAACTGAACTTAAAACATATTGTAATGCTATTATTAACTATAACACTTCAATTAAACAACTAAGAAAATCACCTCTAAACCCGTAGATATTGGCGTGCACCGATATTTCATTACAAATAAATCTCTCTCCTGGCCTTTATTGTTAGGTTACCTGAACAAAATTGTGAGGGAACGTACTACACAATACGGCGGTTATATTTAAATAATTTCCCAAAAAAAGGTCACATAGTTCTATGTTCTTGTCTTCCGGAAACCACCTCAATTCGTAGTGATATCACATGCTATCCGCTTATACTGTTACAAGTCAATGTGTATTTGAATTTGGCCAGTGTGTATATAGGACTGAGAAGTATAGGCAGCTTCCACATCAATCAGATAAATACGCGTGCCGCTAATAATAATAATACAACTTAATTCGTAAATTGCTTCGTGGACTTTTAAGTTATTTTAGAATAGTAAATAAAAAAAAGTTTGTTGATGGTATGGCGTTTATGTCTGAAATTACTGTCCCGGCATGCATTGCAATAACCATTTAAATGTGTTGGGTAGTCCATTCTGCCCCTTTACCTCGTATTTCACTTCTCCCCCCCCCCCCCGGGGACCAATCCCAATTTTTTTTTTTTTTGCAGAAACATTTGCGTGCGCACGCACAACTCACTAAAGTTTCATCCCATTTGGATGAATGCTAAAGGAACGCATATAAGACGAACGAACAAAATACATTTAATTGTTATGCATAACCAGTTTTAATGGCGGTAAATGGGTTGACATAGAAGTCGATGTGCTGTAGAGTCTTCTAGTGGCGAGTTGGCAAGTTAGAGTAAAATTTATAGCATTAAAATCTTACGCATAAAAATGTATATATTTGCCAAGTTTCATGGTGGTCGGTAGTGATGATGGTTTTATCGCGGGAAAACTTGACTCTTTGCTAGATTTCAACGCACGTTCAGCTTACCAAACGCTGACTGGATTTTGCTTGTACGTGGAGTTGATTCCATATTTGACTGAGCCAATAAGACTCCCACAATTCCACTAGTGTAACATTTGATGCCTGCTGTTGGTCTACAGACAGCTACGGAATGTTATTCATACATACGTAAAAACATATGGCAACATTTAATTATAAATAAATAAATATATATATATATATATATAACTAAAGGGTGGAAAGGAGGAAGGTTCGTTTGATTCTTCAATAGTAGAAATGACGGCAAGAAAATCGAGCAAATTGACTTACATTCGAGAGGACCTGACTTCGATTCCCAGCAAGACCCATTTTGAGTTCTGTTTTCCATGTTTCGGAAATCACTCCAGGCGAATGGTGAAATAGTTTCAAATTGTAGACCATGGCCATTTCCTTCCTCGTTTCCTGCTTGAATTGTACCGTCTATAATGACCTCACTGTTGACGAAATGTTAGACAATAATCATGCTGCATACTGTGTTTCACGTAACTGTACACATTTTTTTCCCAGTTCTGAGCACAGTTTGGCCCTAATATTTACAGGATAAAACGTCTCTCTCGGCATAACAAATAAATCACTGTTCAGTCTCCGGTTCATTTACTACGAGAGACTTGCAAATTTAGTGTGGTTGTCTGACAGAAGACTCCAAGTTACTGTGTTCTCATATTTGACTTCTGGTGTTGGCAGACAGTTTGTGTGATGTGCTTGAAGGACGTTTTCAACCAATGAACTAAAGTTATATGCATATACCTAAGGCCATGAACTTTTCGCGAAAATAATTTTGCCCTAGTTTGTTTCAGTTCCTTATGTGCGCGTCTGTATGTCTGCTTGTTAGTCAGTGATTGGATGTTCCGGCTCTTGCGTGTCTTGTGATTCTACCAGCGAATTATAGACGCGTGGTACTGCAGTAACCTTATTATGACTGACACAATAAAATGAGAGCCGTCACTTCACAAAGACACGCTGCCAATAACTAGAGCCACGATTTTGTCGCGAAAAGTTTTTTGCAACATGTTGTTTCAATGTCTCGCGTGCACCTCGGCAGCTCTGCGTCACGGCTATTGGCAGCGCGTCTTTGCTCAGACACGTCCTTCACTTGACTGCACCAATAACAATGAGGCTATTGTGACGCAATACGTCTGTCATTTGTCAGTAGAACCTCAAGACAAGTGGCAGTTAAAACGTCCAATGACTGACCATGAAACAGTTGCGGATGTCAACATAAGGCTTTGAAACCAAATGGTGCAAAAATCTTGTCGCCATAAAATCGTGGCTCTACCAATAACCATGGAGCAGAGCTGCAGGTGTGCACGTAAGGCACTAAAACAAACTGGTGCAAAATCCCTTTCGCGAAAAGCTCATGGTCCTGAATCCTGAAGAGCGGGCAAACAAAGATACGAAGACCCAGAGCGAATAAAATCGCGGAGTATGTTCGGGTGAGCCAAATAACGACTCGAGACTTGCAGATCTCCAATTACTAGGGATCTGAAAATTTCGCGTTTTCTTTTGGGTACACGCTTGATTTCAAACAACTGTATGTTCGTGTCAGTTTGACAGTTGGATCTTGACTTATTTGGACACCTTCTGGAGGACACTGCGCCATTTATAAAGGAACAACTAATTCAGAATTGGGGGGGGGGGATATACTCTGACAGCAAACATTCAATGATCACCTGCTGTCTACATGAATACAATAAACACATAGTGTTGGAGGCTAGCCTACATGTACTCTAAGTGAACCCGTGAAATTTCCGGTGGAAAGTGTTAAATGTACGATTATAGCTTTAATTGTATTTATCTTGCGCTACAGTACAAGTATAGCATTTACGCCACAGTAATGCGATATATTGGTCTTAATTTGTTCGACTTATTGCAGCCTAAATATACGTTAAAAGTTAAACTGCGTTGCTTATACTGAAGCTTATGATTAATAGAGTTAACACTATAATAGCACATTTCACACTTTTTTTTCTCAGAATAAAAAAACACTAAAAAGTAATATAAACTAATATGGCGACTGATACCCCACCTTAACTGACTGAAAGAGGTCGACAAACCACACTCCGCGCTGGCCAAATGTGGCCCACAGCTTCGGTTTTGTACGGCCCTCGAGCTAAGAATACATTTGTGAGAATTTGTACGCCTACATGCATAAATATCGTAGTCTGTCCGCTGGCAAGAGCAGCCTAAAAATACTCATTATTTGGCTCTTAACAGAAAAGTCGGCCTGCCCCATGGGCTTAGTTATCGGAGCAAACTCACGCAGTTTGTGAAACCCGTATGAATAGAACGCCGTGCTGTGGAACTAAATCCGCTCATCAATGTAGTAGCAACTATTCTGCTAAAAGCATCCAAATATAAGCGTCGGCAGAATAATCGGGGCGGCACCTGCATAGGATTTGAACATGTGAGGTTTTTGTTCTGGTAAACAGAGCTTGGTCAGAGAGAATACGCAAGCAGCTTCCGCTATATACAGACGTATTTGTGTCTTCGTTTATTTCAAAGTACTGACGTTGTTTAATGAAACATTTTTTCATCAAATACTCATAATATTAATATGATGTGTTTACGGCAGGAGGCTTTTGTTTCCCAATTTGAAATTCTTAAAACAGAGGTTTTGGATACGGTTAGAAAACGAAGTTTTGCTATACTTGCATATAGTTATCAGAACACTAATGTATAGAGCCCACGATTTTTCGCGAAAAGAGTTCTACAACAATTTGTTTCAATACCTTATGTGCATATATCGCCACTGATTTTATAAAATCTCCTATGTGTTAAAATCAAAATTTTTTGGGAGAGACAAAAAACATATAGACACTAACAGTGTTATGGTATTTGTTAGTAACTACAGTAAAATGTCATAAAAGCATAATTTCTAACCATCTGTGTAAACTGAAGCACAAGTACAGGCGCAGAGAAAATAACTTTAATATACTATTTATCATTTGGCAATTAGGAGGTTTCATAAAATCAACGACGATATGCAGCCCTGCTACATGGTCTGTGATTGGCTGTTTTTAACTCTCGGCGACTAGGATTCTACCCGCTAATCACAGACGTGTGGTGTCGCAGTAACCTTGTTACTGTTGGCACAGTCAAATGAGTCACGCCTGTGCAATAATACATTCTGCCAATAACCATGAAGCAGAGCTTCATATGTGCACGTAAGTCATTGGAACAAACTGTTGCAGAATTATTTTCGCGAAAAATCGTGGACTGTACTAATGTTATCATCTAGGGAAAGGAATACTTCATGAGTTCAACAACCATCATTAGAGATGATGCTATACCGCGAAAATGTTTTGTGCCAAGATAGCCTTGAAAACACTGACACAACGTAGCTGTCTGCAGACCAATATCAGGCATCAAATATTGCAATATCGGGATTCTTATTGGCTCAGTCAAATAGGGCAACAGCTCCACGTACAAGCTAAAGCCCGTAATCTTCTGGTAAGCTGGACGTGTATTGAAATCCATCAAACAGTCAACTTTTCCCGCGATAAACCATCATCTCTAACCATCATGTTATAATCCACGGACCTGACCATACTCAAGTCCCAACCATTTGTCTGTTAGCTGCTACTGGCCATCCCGGAGCCGGCCCGTATGGCAGTGGGGAGAGATCACGCTCTAGCATGCAGTGGACTTCAGCTAACAGACAGTTGGAACCCTCCAACCTCTTGGTGGAACACTGAACTGTGCCCCCGACCACCTCCCATAGGAGTAGCATAGTCTAGCGAGAGAGCCCAGGAACATCCATATCAGGATCTCGCCCACTGTTATGACCCCGACTAAGATCTTCAGCTCAGCTGCCTCTTGGTTTCAGTCTGGGCCTATCTAACACCTAGACGCACTGGACCTGCTCCCTGGCACTTTAGTAACCAACTCGTCCACCTGTCACAGATGAGGGTCCTCTCCAGATCTGCCCAGCATATAGGCAACCACTACAACTACGAGGCCAACCCTGGCCAGACAAGGGAGAGAACCTCACCATGGGGACCATTTGTTTGTTAGCTGCTACTCACTGAAATAGCAGACAGCGAACGAATGGACGGGGGTTGGGTATGCCTCGTCGGTTTTCACCTTGCACACATAAACACCATTCACCGGGTAGTCGCCTTATTGGGGGGGGGGGGGTGTATCAAAACAGTGAATTTTCACAATTTCCACCAAAAATTTATTTCTCGCTTATTATCGAAAATCAAGGCTCGACAATTCATGGATGATACTTTTGTGCACCCACTTACATCATAACAACGGTCGTAGAAGAACAGGTCTGGACACTCGCCTATCTAACAATGTATTTTGCTTGACCCCCTTGTTGTTTGGTGTAGTTCATCAAGCTACCGAGAATGTCGTACTTTTTGGCGCTGTTTTCCGGGCGGTCGGACTCAAACTCCGTCCACTTTTTTCCATTGTTAAATTTATAAAGTAAATAAAGATTGCTGGAGCCTTTTTTGAAATTTGTAAGCGAAGGAAGTATTTGATAAATTGATAAAAAAAAAATACGTTTTGATAAATTGTTTATCTTAGTGGGGAGGAAGTGGGCGGAGTTTGAGTTCGACCGCCGTAACATCAGCGCCAATAAAACACAATATTCTCGGTAACTTGGTTACTACAGCCAAACAACAAGGGGGTCAAATATCTAGGCGAGTGTCCAGACCTGTTCTTCTACGGCCGTGATCATAACATAGTCACATACATTCTTATTTTTTGACAGAGCAAGGTGTCGCAAGGGTAACACGTTGGACTGGCATTCGGGAGCACCCGGATTCGATCTCCCTGTTTCGGCCATCCCGATTTAGGTTTTCCATGGTTTCCCGAAATAGCTCCAGGCGATTACTGGGATTGTTTCTTAAATGCTGTGGCCGAATCTTCTCCCAGCTCCTGTCATTGTACCAAGTTGTGTGTTACTGTCTAAAATGACCTCGCTGTCGACGAGACGTAAAGTCCACCTTATGTTTTAGCACTGCCCTCGAACACCGCGGTATCTTGCTGAAAATAAATGAGCATAAAAGTTATTAAAAATTTATTATTTTATTTTTTTTATTATTTTTTTTTATTTTTACGAGAAGTATTTTAGGTAATGTTCCCTCCAAAATGTTGAGTGTATATATTGTTCGCGCGCCAGATCTGAGTCCCCGGTGTGTTTGCATTTTTCTTCGTAAACTTGATGTACGCTACAGTAACACAGTATCTAACACGTCCTAACTTACGATGTTTACTACGGCTAGCATGTGTGTCGCATGCTATCGGACCTCGTTGTATTATTTATATATTTACGAGCGAAAAACACATACCAGCAAGGGACTCAGAGCTGGCGCGCGGACTGTATCTTCCCCTCCACTATAAATAATAATAGTAGTAATAATAATAATAACAATAATTCGAGTTACGTTAAGCCTATGGTATAATTTAACTTAACTTTAATTCTTTTTGCGCGTTTTTTTTAAGAAAAGTGTTCTTTTTTAATGTGAAGGTTGCAATATTTCAGCGATATGAAATTAAAAAAAAAAAACCCACAGCATGTAAAGTGGCAGGCAGGCAGGCACCACGTGGCAACAGTGCAGGCAGAAATAGCTACGCGGGCGGATGGGACGTACTGCGGCGACGATGGTCGAGAGTGGACGTTGCCTTGGAACGACAAGGGATGTGCGGGGGAGGGAGATAGTGTGTGCTGGCCAGTGTAACTCTTCAGCGCGCTATTTCGGCGTCGTCGTCCTGCCCAGTGTCACACGCGGCGACATGGGGCCCGAGGTCGCGGATATAGGCCGCGCCTGTATTATAGACACACCGCTGTGCGTGCCGTGCCATCCGCCTCTACATCGATTGCCCTTCTTCTTCTCCGACCTGCTGGCCCGACCACCGGGTCATCCTGTCCTGTCTGCCCCATACTAGAGCTGGACAACACAGAGGAGCGATGTTGACCGGCTCTTCTGGTGCGGTATCGCCTCTGCCGCAAGGCACAGCGTGCAGTGGTATCGCAGATCACTCGCCTGACTGACACTTTCGATGGTGACATCATCTTTTATTGGCGGAAAGTCTTAACTAAAGACTATTGCATGTTTCTAGAATAGTTTCACACGAATCCCGTGAGTAGTTTTTCTGATATAGCACGCTGAAAAAAAAAAAAACGTTTTTTAGCAATTTGGAGGGGCTCTGAAGTGATTTTTTCTGATTGATGTGATGATTTAAAACTACCTTTCCGTCATCGGTTGACGTGTATTTTACTTTCGTACATTGACACAGTGGGGATATGTGGAATAGTTTCATTAAATAAACGTATTTACTTACGCACTTGAACTCGTTTTAAGCGCGTGGCAGGCGGCGCACTTAAGAGGAGTACTATATTTTCTGTAACATCAAATCTATACGCATATGTCCGTATATATCTGTTATGGGAACAGGAAAGATAATACACTAAAATAATATAGCTGTAGACGTCGCCTTTTACTTTAGTTCTGTTGTTACATATGATGGATTAACGTGGGTTTCAACACACGTTCAGTTTACTGGCATATTATTGATTTTCTCTTGTACGTGGAGCCTTTGCCATATTTCACTCAGCCATGAAGAATTCTGTTATAATATTTGGTGCCTATTATTGGTATGCAGGCAGCTACTTTGTACCAGACGTACATCAGCCAATCATATATGTTGCAAGAAATTACAACGTTTTCAAGGGTATATGTTAGCCCAAAACATTTTCGCGATATGTCTATAGAGGAAAAAATTATCGCTCCTATGCACAAGGCGCCCAATTGGCGTCTGTCTTCCCCTTGAGAACTTCTTTTCAGAGGGTACTTTCCTAGAAAATTATTGGATCTATGCTCGTCTCCTTGTAACTAATTTTTATTATTAACTTTCGACATTCAGGGACAATCACGGCATACGTCAGCTCTTGATATATTTTTGAAGTTTAAGAGTTTAATAAACGCTGAAAACATCAATCGATTTCTACGCTTATTTCGAAGCCAATATGGATAACATACTCAATGACAATCCAATCCTAGATAATGGTATTTGCCGACTTAATGAGTAAATATGTATCCATAATAACTAATTCGTTACGCGTGATCTCTTGCGACGCAGTTAAATGCACGAGGTTCCGGCGTCAGAGATTGTGCCTCAGAAGTTCGTAACACTGGAAACAATTTTGTTTAAAGCGTTGTCTAAAACTATTGTCTAGGATTGCTATTGTTTAATTTTCGCAAATTGGCTTCAAGAAACCTACAGTTATAGATGAATGCTTTTAGCGTAGAGTTATGTACCACGCCCTCTTAAGTTGTGTTTACTGTGATCCATGTCTGATATGTGACTTAAATCAGTATATAGTAAGTTGACCCCCATTCTATAATGCCTTACGACTTTATTCTTAAACATCTGTTGCAGAAATTTTAGCAATTATGAATTTTGAAGGATATTGGTCTTTTGTTCGTACAAATAATGAAAATGTATTGTCTATATCTTCATTATGTAATATATTAAGGTTTACTTAATCTGGTACTAGTGTGAAAATTGTGGAAATATGAGCAACAAAAAATTGAGGGTAATTATGATGACTTAAATTTCTGTTTATATTTCAATCCAAATTATAATGGCGTTACATTAACTGTGTGTCCAAAACTTCGAGCGGTTTGCAGAACTTCGGCCGACACACGTTTATTCGAAACCTTCACTCACACGTGAGTGATATCTGCTTAGGAATAGTATTCAAGTAAAGTGTCACGTGTCTATTCCTCTTTCAGGTTCTCTATATATCTTTGATGCTTGTTTTCTTGATGTCGAATATTATGTGTCTGTAGGTTGCTGTCCTGGTTTTAGGCAAGATAATCGTAGTTCAGAATATTTTAAAAGGTACAGGCGTAACATCACACCTTTATCTCAAATGTTACATCATAATCTAGTGTTTCAGTTGAATGTCTCACAGCGGCGAGTTATCAGCGAGAGGACTTCACGCCCCTTCGCTGACTTGTGCCGAGAGGTTAGGGTACTGAAGGGTGACATGCTTGCTGTCTCGTCCTCAGATCTTCGCTCTCCTTGGAATATGCAAGTCCACACAACCTGTCACCTTAATCCGCGTCTGAGGATGAATGTTAAAGGTATTAGTACTCATTAGAAACGTTTCATGAAAATTAGTTACGGAGTTTGCATGTAGTGACATTATAAATTTCATTATAACGTCCAAAGCAAAATTATCTAGAGATAAACACTTATTTAAATCGAAGTATTTGTTAAAATCCAGAGGAAATTCTTCATGAAGTTACTATGACTACGTGTGCACCAATGTGTACTAATGATTTTTTTATTCCCATTGTACAATTTTTAAGTTTAAAATATAAATGGTAGAGTTTAAAACATATGACAATAATATTTTCCAACGGTTTTTGTGATTTTTTTACATTTACATTGATGTAAAGTCATAAAACTATGAAAAACTCTTAAAATAAAAAAAAACTATTTGCGCTTGAACAACCTTAAGGACGCCGCTTTACTCCGCGTTAGAAGCTCATAAGTGACGGAGTTATAAGAACGGCCTTGACGTGAACTTCAAATGCCGCATCGTCACAACGACTCAAGCGCTGAACTAGCGTGCAATCTTCCCGCTGATCCATGTTTACTATCGCGGTGACCATATAGTTTTATTGGTGGAAAATTTGTAGCAAAATTACGTTTCACGCACATCCGGTTAGTACATTTTGAAGTACGACAATCTGAACATGTTTTTAGCAATGTTGGAAGGCTTGAAATCAGTGAGTGAGTGAGAGATTTTGGTCAGCGCTTAACATCGTGGTCTTCAACACTGATGAGGGGTGACATGAGGTGTGGAGCAGCGCCGGAATTAAGGAGCGAGGGAAACGGAATATTCCCGAGAAAACCCGCCGACCAGCGGCATCGTCCGGCACGATTCCTGTATGCCGTATTTCGGGGACTGACCCGGCCGGGAATCGAACCCGGATCGCCTTGGTGGGAGGCGAGTGATCTGACCACTCGGCCACCGTGGCCCTCGTAAAATTAGTGTTTTTAATAAACACAGTGTCTTAACAATGCCAATCTCTCCTTGTACGAAGTGTCGTACATTGACACAATGGGTGCATGTGAAATAATTTCGAAAAAATACATATTTACGAACACACTGCAACACATCCGAAGCAGGCGGCAGGCAACGCCCTATCATACTATTAAATTTGTCTCTCCAATTTCTTCAAATACAGTTGGTCAAATAAAGTTTGATGACAGTGACTTCACAAAAACGTCCCAACGACGCCATATATGTTGGGAAAAGTTTTATAGTTTTAATTGAATATTTTCGAATTCGGCGGGTTTTAAAATTTCTTGAGTGTTGGGTGTCTCTTCCAATCACAAGCGCCCTCTCGGCAAACTGAAATGTTATAGTGTTTATTTGTAGACATTATTGTGTTAAAACTGAAAGATGACTGGAGTTTTAATCTAAAAGTAAAGAAGTTCAGTCCTTAAATTTACACTGATCGACGAGTTCTGACTGCTATTTATTTATTATTTAAATTTTCGTCCAGAAATCTTACGTAGAATACTTTTCGTACAACTAAGTCACCTATAAATATTGGATCCGTTGAGAACTAATTTTAACATTATTTCCACATTAAAACTCTATGAAAGAATACTTAAGTTCCCTGGATCAACAAACTTATAACTGTACAACCCATTGACTTTTACTATCGCAGACCGGATGTAGCCTTTGGCAACTGCGCTAGTTTCAAAACATATATTCCTGCAAATAAATTGTAATATTCTTGGGTTTAAAAGTATGGTAGTTAAATATACATGTCCATAAATAAGTCTGATTTCATTTACTCGGCCAGAAAGTGTATAATTCCCCCCTCCCCTCACAATTTAAGAAAGAAACTTCACCTTCATTCAATATGCTTTTTTTTAGACAAGTGTCTTTGAATTCGTATAACATTTCATATTTGATGAGTTCTAAAAATATGCTGTGAAGTCTTATACAATTTTCATGCTGCCTGAAATGTATTCTTTTATATCGTCGTGATTTTAAATTGTCTTTTGTTCCATATCTAGAAATATGACGTAGTTAACAAAAATGTCTTCATTCCGATCGTTATTAATTGCCTATAAAATACCGATAGAACTAATGCTACCCATTATATAAACTTTTACAAGCTGTAAGTAATAGTACATAATAAATCGTCTCGAGTATTTTAAATGTTGTCTAAATCTTCTATCCTACGTTTAACAAGTAAAAATAAAATCCAATTTTAGGTAATGCAAAAATTTATGTTTATTTATACATATATGTATATATGAAATAACTAATAGATACGATGATTTTGAAATATCGTGAGGCAAATATTTTCAAACTCTGAGGGGAACTACCTCAAGAATTATCAAGTAACCTAGAATTTACACGACATTAATATTACATTGCGTTTACGTAACGCTCATTATTTTCGGTCTGCTAGCTCGCATGCACAGCAGGAACGAAATCCTTATAGAAAGGAGCTCGTTAACTGTGCAGTTCTGTTAGTATGATGTTTCTTTTGGTTCCAGCTATATTAGGAATAAGATCCTTCGCCGGTCTTGTCTTTGATGATGTTGCTAAGTAATGCGATATTCTCCGATCTACAACTCTCTTTTTTTGTCTGCATTAATGAGCATCTATACAAACATTGCTTTGGATTGTTTCTCAGCATTCTGTTCTGAACGTATGCCGCCGTGGCCTAGACGTAAACATGCAAGTAGACCGGTGTTACCACAGCAGGGCAACATTCCCAAACACATAGTAGCCTACCACTGAGACCAAATAGACGACAATACAGAGCAATGTAGCCAGCCAAACATGTCTGTCTTATTATGGTCACCAAGAAGATCAAATAGGCTGCCTACCGCTCACTTTGCCATGGAGAGGGTCCCAGGTTCGACTCCTTAGATGCCGCTAGTCGACTGAAGTCTCTCAGCCTCCATCATCATGAGCAAAGTGGGAACGTCAGGTCTGATTATTCCTGTAGATAATCCGTTTTAGTTCAATTTACTTTATAATTCTTTGTAAATAACTTTCGTGTAAGCTAGTAGAACCATTCTTCTTTATTTACCCCTATAACTCTCCTCTGTAGCGAACTACCCCGTGTAAAATAATTTTTAATGGTTTACAACAATTTCAGTGATATTCGGATAGTTTTGATTTCTCTGCCTACATGTTCATAGCGTGATTCTTATATATTTATTTATTACAAGTTGTATTTTTAGCACTTTCACAAACTCTCGTAAAAGTAAGTTAATTATTTGTTTACAAAGTTACAGAAATTTTCTTTGTATCATTGGTTTGTTGCTTCTGGTGTGTATTTTACCATATGGCAACCCTGCTCTTTAAGGGCAATTGTTTTTACGCATTCGTCTGTCTGTCCTACATACTGGTGAATCCGTCGATGTTAGAGAACTCAAAGCGCAATCAAAACGACATTTGTTGACAGTGTTGTCATATCGAAGACCGCTACCTTCTACTAGTGATGACATATAATAAATATGCTGTAAATTGCAGTAAGATAAATAAGTGAACTGTATTTCTAACATATAATAATAAGCGCTAATAGAATTTATGTCAAGTTGGACAAAGAGTAAAAATGAGCAGTTAACTAGCGTAAGGAAATGGATTTGAATCCCGGCGCGTCAGTTCATTTTTCATAAAATGGTTACACTTAGAATTATTATGCGTTTCCTTAAAATCAGTGGTCGAAATAATTTTGGTAACTGGGAAAATAAGCTAAGGAAATACTTGTTTCATGTTATTGTATGTTGTGCAATGGTACAGTTGTATTTGAACATACTCGTGAAATGATCTTGAAGGTACGGTCTACAGAATGTTTCATCGTCATATTTTTAATTTTATATTTGTACCAGATATTTTTGACATAAATTATGACTAAATTTTGCTCTTACGAAATATTTATCCCTTATTTTTTTTTTTTGCGTAATGGCTCGTTAATGTGACAATTTCCGTGTTACCATTTTATGTGCGACACTCAAACTAACTGACATACCAAACTGAAAAAATATACAGTGAATAACTATGTTGCAAACTACAAGTTCTTCATTTTAAAAAATGTAATATTTTTGTATTCAACAAAAGCGCTGAAATTGGAAATAAAAATTTTAATATTTAACAATTTCTTCAATACAAACATTATTTATTTTGGGGTTTTATACAGAAGGACTGTTGACTTTTTTCCAGTTTGGTATGTCAGTTGGTTTGAGTGTTGTACGTAAAACCGTAACCATGCATATTTTGACATTTACGAGCCATTACGAAAAAAAAAAAAAAAAAAAGAACTATGTGAGATTAAAAAAATTTCGTAAGAGCAAAATTTAGACACAATTGGACGGCATTAAGAAACCAACCTACACAGTTAAATGGAACTGTGATATTCAAGGTCAAGGTTTTCTGTGTGCGTCTAAAACTTGTATAAACTGTTTTTATCTGGGCTCTTATTTTTCATCAAATATTGTGAATTAGTGCTTTTTATTTATCTAAGCCATTTTCTGGACCGTCTCCTTCTACGTGGCACGAGTATATCAAAGTCTGTTATTTTGTGGATTAGTTCCTTTCTGCTTAATGCCGTCCAATTTATGTATAAAATAAGAAATAAATATCTGGTACACATATTAAAATAACAATATGACGATGAACATTGTTTCAGACCGTGACCTTAATATTCATTTGATGGACTGAGATATACATTTATTTTGTATTATTTAAATGAAGTTGTTTTGTAATAATAGTCCTCTTGTATTGCTATGAGTAGTTTGGCAGCAGTTTGTGGTAAAATTTCGTGTAGTCATAAATTAAGCAGTATTTTGTTATGTAGGGTTATTATTCTGCTGTGAGGACTGTACAGTTATTAATGCGTCAGGCTACATTATTGTGACGAGTACCTGAAAGTGCTTCCTTGTACTTGAAAGGGATAGTCAGGCCTCCTTTCCGCAGTTTGCCTCTAAGTGGGAGAAAAAGTTTTCTCTCTATCGTAAGTGTGGTCAAGTGTGCTAAAAATCTGTATTTTGCATATGGAAGGAATACCGTTAGCTTTTCAGATGTTAATAGAGCATTTATTATTATCCTATAGAATAGTTTTAGCGTGCATAATACTCCTTTGAGTGAATAGTAACCCAACGAGCGTAGTGAGTGTGATGAAAAGGGAAGGAAGAACCATGGAATCATTTTTTTAAAAACATTCTTTGAATAATTTATAGTTTCCCTGCCTAATGGATCTAACAAAAGCTAAAAGAAGGACTTATATGTTCATAACCTGCAGCCAAAATAGAAAGGTGGGGGAAGAGTTTGTTTGTGTTTCAGCCCAATCCTTAATACTTACCGTCGCACCAGAGGCTATATATGCATTTGTCAATAGTGAATGTAGAGCAGCAGCAGTAACCTGATGAACAAGTCTAGTTTTTGCCACATGTTTGGCACTCAGGTGAGATAATGCTCCTGACTCAGGACATATTCCCGAGTTTGAAATTACCGCTACCCAACCACTCCCATCTATGAATTCTCCAAGAACTCTTAGAAATGTTTGCTCTATATGAAAATGAGCAAAAAGTACTACATACTTGTCATCGCCTTAAATATAAGGCCAGTTCCACTGAATTAGCTTCGCCAAAGCGAAGAAAAGCTGATCCATAACAATGATAGGCTTTTGTTCCTTATTGACATGGAGAGCAGATGCTTTGATGACATCCATTCAATGCCGAACCATGGATATGGACCCTGAACTCTCAGAGAAAAGAGGCAACAAAGCTCTTAAAGCAGGGTTAATACTGGCCGAACTATGTCTAGCATGATAAGCAGCCCATGAGATGTCAAGTGAAATAGCTTCATTTACAGAAGTACTACTAAGGTGTGTGTGCTGCAACCAATCATGTTCCAGCAACCATGGCTTGCAAGGTTCTGAAACAAATGACTTCCCAACTTCAGCTTGGTACTTGACATGTGTAGGTTCTTTATTTGGAAGAACAGTTGTCTTAACAATATTGTAGAATTCTGGAAGATCTGGTATCTTTCTACTTGATCCATTCACATCTGCAAATGGTAACAGTTCGACTCTTACTTCTCCACCATTAACACTTGTAGGAAGCTGAAACAGAGATATTGCAGTGCCATGAAAAGATTCTTGTGAGGTGACACTGCTAAGGTCATTGTCGATATTATCATAAGCTCCTACTGTAAAGTGTCCTCGATGGAAACTCAAGGGACAAAGAACACCGTCCTGTTTTGACTGTTCAACAACTTTTTGAGACAGAGCTGAGATTACCTCAGACGATTTGCAGATATTGAGAGAACAAGACGATGCATTTCGTCTACAGTTTCCTAGCTCCTATTCTTGCTATAAGTGGATAAAGCCATGTAGATAGGGAGTGGTGGTTCGCGACATGTTTGGTGTCTTACAATCTCACCAGTAGGTGGGCTCTCCTTAAAATTGAAGATAATCAATTGACTTATAGACAAAGCTGTCTGCGTAGTTTTGGGATCTTTGATTTCAGATGAACCATACAGAATCAAGTTTACCACTGCAAGCAAGGAAGGTGGGAGTGAGTGCCTTTGGCAACTCTTTTTGAAGGAACCACTGAATTCAGTATTTGCAGTGGAAATGTAATTTCTTAAGCGCTTTATGAAGCGTTCGAAACAAATCACATCTTCGTCAACATTCTCAAAAGTTGTGACTTTGAATACATTTGCGGTGTTAAGAACTATCACATATTCCTTCCCCGATTTTTCTGCCCGCAGTTGAGAAAAATGAGAAATTATTCTCTCACGCAACCTGGTGCTGTGAGCTGCAGAAACTGATTCAAATTCATATTATTTCTTCTAACTTGGATGTGTACCCTCTTGTGAGGAAACCCATTTTAAATACGATTTCTAAGTCTTCCTGGCAAAGCTTGGAGGTCACATCAGATGCAAAATATGCAAAAGCTAATGCTTCACAAGTGTGGTTATCATGAATTTGGTTGGATTTCTGTATTTTTAGCTTCCTATAACGATTATACGATTCTGTTAGGCAACGAATGTGATATTTTCCCTCCTGAGCAATCAGATCACCTGCTCCTAGTGTGGCCAAAAGTTTGCCATCACTTAACACATTTGCAACATCCCTAACATGTCTATCCATTTCTAATGTAGAAACTCTCATCAGTGGCTCGTCCCGTTTACTTCAGATTTTGTGTCTGCATATGTCACAGATCCTCTAGTCTGGCGATAAGTACTTGGCGAATTTTCCTCTCCGTCCAAGACTGTATTTGGCAAGAGAGGATTTTTGCGGCAGCACTCTCTTGCACGCATTACATTCTCGGTGTTAAATCTATTAAAACAAGGCTTATGCCATTTAGCAGACTTTTCAATCAATGTAAATTCTACGCCTTAACCATCGGCAAGTGCTTGTAAGTCGATATCGTTGGGAAGCCGTCCCAATAAAGATAGTTTCTGAAGATTACCCACGAGAGTTTTATAACCACCATAACGTTTACAGATGTCTTTGTTTCGAGAAGGGCTTATCAAGTCATCACCCCCTTTCTTGCACAAGCAGTACTTAGTCCAGTCGATCTCGGATACTGGATGTGGAACTGGAGAGGCTAGGCGTAGCCGTTTATGTCCCATCTTTAGAAGTGAAGGTCACATTGAAAAAAAAAATTATGTAGAACGACTTCAATCTGAAAAATACAGAAAACTTTTTTTTAAGGAATAATCACTGCACTTGTTAATACGTAATCTTATGTAGTGTACTGATGTTGTTCAAAACAAAACAAACAAAAAAACCTTGCTTGAAACACACTTCTGACATTAGGAGTTTTCTACGACCAAACTCATTTTCACACTCACCCAAAACTACAAAGGTACATAAAATGCATTGTAGTTATTTCAAATATGCATTTCTTACATAAGTTGCAGTTTTACCTGAGTGATAGTTCAAAAAGGTTATTGGAGTCCCTGCATGAGCTTATTAGATACGATCTGTAAAACACATTTACCAAGTAACATATTTATATCACGATTTGCAGTATCAAATTCAAATAAATAACTTAACTTCACTTACTCCTCCCCTTTTCCAAACTCGTAAGTAAACTTCGGTTAGAATCCTGAGATTGTTTACTGAGATCCACAAAACACGCCTGCTAAGTGGTGCGCTCGTATTCTATTATTTGCACTATCCATTTCAAAGTAAATAAAAGCCAATTTCAGAATCCCCCCTTTTTTCCATATGCCCTTTTGAGGGAAATTTGGTTGAGATCACCTTCTGAAATTGTTTCGTGGGATCCATAACAAACGCTTTCCAAATTGCATGCATATGTCTCAATTTGCAGTATAATATTCAGAGCAAAAATGGGAAATTAAATCAATCCCCCCCTCCTTTTTTTAAGCCTCCCCAAGGAAAATTTTGCTGGGGGTCCCCTTCTTAAATTGTTTAAGGAGGTTCATAAAATACGCCTGCTAAATTTCGTATCACAATTTGCAGGATCTTCTCCGATTTTCCATTCCACCATCTGGACTATATACCGTCGGGTGCGGAAAGCTGAACCATGTCACTCCCCTGTGTAACGGAAGATTACATTCGGTACTTAGGCCACTTAAAACGCAAGGGTGGACACGAGTCGCGGAAATTTACATCCGGTACAGAGGCCTCTTAAAACGCCAGTATCGCAAGGGAAGTAGGTTTGTGTGTCGCGAGAAAGGTTGAGTCATCGTTGTACTGGGTCGCGGTGGCGGTCTCGCGTGCAGGATGAGGTCGTGAAACGCGTTGCGGGCGGAAACTGCCGCGATGAATGGGACTTGGTGGCACGTGGCGCTATTTGTGGAAAAAGTCAGGGATTTTGAGGTCGTTTGAGGAAGGCCTCCGGCGCGGGGTGAAGCACAGTCTGGGGACTTTCTTTTCGCTGATTTCATCGCCTGCCGTTATACCGACTGACTGTAACTAGAAGTTCTTAGTTAATTGTACAGATGATGGTTAGAGTTGATGGTTTACGGCGGGAAAATGTGACCGTCTGCTAGGTTTCAACGCTAGTTCAGCTTACCAGAATATTACTGGCTTCGCTTGTACGTGGAGCTGTTACCCTATTTGACTGAACCAATAAGAATCCCGCTATCGTAATATTTGATGGCTGTTATTGGTCCGCAAAGAGGTTCGTTGTTTCTGATGCATATCACACAATGATACGTATTGCAAGAAACTGCAGTGTTATCAAGGGTATGTTGGCACAATGATGGTATATCGCGAAAAATGTTTGTGTCAACATACCCTTGGAATCACTGTAGCTTCTTGTGACATAAGATTGGTGATATATGCCTGACACAACACTGCAGACCAATAATAAGCATAAAATATTACAATAGCGGGATTCTTATTGGCTCAGTCAAATAGTAACAGCTCTAAGTACAAGCTAAAGCCAGTAATTTTTTCATAAACTGAACGTGCGTTGAAACCCAGCAAACAGTCAAGTTTTCCCGGGATGAACCATCATCTCTAGTTATGCAAAGTCCTCATATGACTGTTTCCATTTCCTCCGTTACTAATCACTACACTTGAACGCAATTTTTTACAGGGAAAGTACGAGACACATACCCTTGATTGTATGTTTTTTATTTTTCAATATCGCCAAATAAAACATTTGAAATCTGGGTAAGTCTAGTCGTATTTCTGGAATTTTCGTCACACACATGGCAGTCGCTAGGAAAAATACAAAGCTGATACACGGCCCACGTTAGCAACAGAAGCCACAATTTAATTCAGTCAATCAAAATATGTTCGGTGGAACCAAATAACTTAAGTGTGCAATAGCGATTAAATCCTTTTTGTTGCTGGAACCATACTAATTTGTTATTAATTTGTAGGCATAAATGTGGTATTAAGTTAGCACAACAAATAATTTAGGTTTGACTATTCATAGAGATTCGTTCTGTATATTTAGAAAATAGTTAATGAGGTAGGCCTACAACCGAATTTCAAACACGAGACGTTCGTGATTGAAGATCGTTCATAGAGACCTTCAACATTCATGTTATTATTTGTTGACAGACTAGACTTATCTTGCCTGTACATATCAGATTACAATGTGTCATTCTATTGGCTACGATCCTCTATGTACTGTCAGTTACTGGTTGGTGTCACTGCTTTATAAATGGGTAGGGCCGGTACTTTTCTACAAAATATATTTTCATCAAATTGTTTTAATGCCTTGCTGCACGCCTGCAGCTTTGCTTTGTAGCAAATGGTTGGATGTTACGGGCGCCGCCTACCCGCGTGTCAGAGGCCCAGAAATGTCGGAGACATAAGGGCGACCTTGAAACGCGCATCAAATGCCGCTTCGCCTCAACGAGCCAAGCTCTGAAATAGCGTGCAAGGTTCTCGCTGAACCGATTTTACTATGACATACTAAGCGGTAACCATATAATTTTATTGGTGAGTAGTATATAGCAAAGTTCAGTGCAGGTCGCTATCTGAGTTTCGCATACATCCGGATAGTACATTCTGAAGTGCGGCAGTAAGAAAAGGCCATTTTAAGCCATGTTGGAGGGCTAAGAAACAGTGATTTTAATGAGCACAGTGTCTTCAAAATGAAGTTCCGACCTTGTCAGAAGTGTGTTTATTATCGTACGTTGGCACAATGGGCACACGTGGAATAGTTTCGTAGAAAAAAAAACCTGTTTACTAACACACTACAATGCTTTTGAAGCATGAGGTAGCTTTTCGATATCTGCTCTCATTTGGGATTAAAAAATAATTATCGTGAAAGAGGTCGAAATGATGGATCATGGCAATAACTCACAGCGTCTGAGAATTCTTCCCACTAATCACAGTCGTGTGGAGTCGCAATAACCTTGTTCTAATTGGCACAGTCAAGTAAGTTACACTTTTGCATAGACTCTCTGCCAATAACCACGAAGCAGAATTGCATATGTATAGGCGGTTCGGGATAAAGCGAGCATTCAATAAAGCCCTGCTAAAGCTCTATTGTCAGTCAATTCGTACCTTTCCGCGAGTACCGGCTATGGATAGGCAATGTCTAACCTCTTTGGACACGTCACTTAACGTTTGCGCGTGTAAGATAAATTGTGCAGTTGGTAGGAATCCAAATACTTTGATAAAGTTTATAAAGTATAGGAAATACAAGCACGTCTATGTCGGTTGATTTTGTTTCAGTAGTGTCGTATTTAAATATGAAAATACACGGAACTATATTGGATAACGTCGCTGCCAACCATAGAAACAGTAAGGGAACTATAGTTAATGCTGAAGTATATACAGTGACGGCTAGTGATATTTTTTTAAATGTTAATTTTTTTTTGTGCTCACTTTATCTCGAACGACCTATACAAACAAGGCTTTGCAACAAAGTGGTTGAAAAATCGTATCGTAAACATTATCGGTTTCTACAGGTGGGACGTCATTCTACCATTGAACCGTTTAATTATTGGAAGAAGTATTGTTGACCAACTGACTGTAGACACGTTCGACATCTCCAGTTGGAGTCTATAGACTGTTGTCAGAAAATAGCGCAAATTTTGCACTACCTAATCGTATATTATCACTTGCGACCAGAATGAACGACGTATGCGCCATCTTGGAGGGTGTACACTTCATATGTAGTATGACGTTTACGGATGGTATGTATTTTCCATGTTTACATTTATTTTCGTTTTCTGTCAAAATTGTTTCATTGCAGTGGTTTTTATAAGTATGAAACAACTTAAAGTATAGTGGCAAATATTGTTATTGCTAATGGTTACTAAAGTTGCAAAATATGACTCTACAAAGCGTGATTACAAACCGCGGTGTTATCAGAGATAAAGTAGCCAATAGCAGCTCACCTGGCTGATCACTTACGCACTGACACCACATAATTAGGACTGCATTTAGTTATTTCTTATAATTGACTCGGCGCTCTCCACGCGATGCCGAATAAGTAGCGACAGGAAAATTAGGCGAATTCCTGCAGGCTAGAATCCATTGTACTATGCATATTCAAGCCTCGTCTATTCGTTCATTGTCTGTTGTTCCACTGAGTAGCAGCTGGTGGACAAATGTTCGGGGCTTGAGTATGCATAACATAGTTGAATCTAATATGCAGGTCATTGAATTCGCGAAATTTACCTGTCCGTACAAACAAGTTAAGAGCTATTCGTCGAAAAGACATTGAAATTCTACTTTTTTCCCAAAAGAAAAAGGGGATTTTTCAGGTTCCTAGCCACAAATGAAATTAATTTGTTAGTTGTTAACAATGGCGACTCGTGAGTTGTTGCCAGGTGGGGCTGCTGATAGTCTTGATGAACGCGCCGTAGACCAACGACCATGAAATATTTGCCGGCTACAAGAAGATGTTTTGTGACCACTCAGTAGTAAGGTAAGCGTGTCAGTGGCTGTAGAGTCAACCAGCGCACAACCCTGTACAGCTCTTGGCAACTGCAGCCCTACCTGGCAACAACCCACGAGCCGCCACTGGTTGTAAGGCTTGTTGAGACGTGGGAGTGGCCAAGGAAGTGCTCAGTTCACTGTGAACAGAGTATACCAGAGAGCTTGCTTGTCGTCCCGGAGATGCGTGTATGCCGAAGTGCTCTGACAACTACAACCTTCCACTGGAAGAAACGTCACCAAGAGACCCTAAGCCCCGCCTCACATGCGACTTAACAATCCCTGCCTGCTCCATGTTGAATGACGTCAGTCCCGACTCTTATGTGACGTCACGGCGAGGCCGATTCTTCCCGTTATCAGCGACCAACTTCACCAGCTTACGTCTCTCAGCATACATTTTAACTCGCCCAGAAAATCCTCTTCAGAACTTCGGAGTGGATCAGGAGGAACGTGTAAACAGCCTACGATTGTGCACGGTAGAGTCAAAGAGAAGTCCGGTATAGGTCGTTCGCGATAAAGGGAGCACTTTTGAAGAACGCATTGTCTAGAACAATAATTTAAAAATATAATTTATTTCGACTTTCGACGTTAACATTTGATAATGACAATTCTACTATAGGTTTGGAAGAAAACGTGTTTTCTTATGGGAGAGTTTGGCGCAGAGAAAATTTCTGCCACTAGTTTCGCTGCTATCGCAAATGGACCAAAAATGCGTAACTGCAGTAAAATTTAATTTAAATAGGCTTGGAAATTACAGAATTCATTTAACTTAATTTTAAAGCGAAAAGAAAACAATCTCGCGTTTTAAGTTATAAAACTTAAAGTAACTTAAAATTCAGGAAAGCTCTGTGATTTGTCAGTTTACATCCCTTTCCGATACCAGCGCTCAAGCGGCAGAAATTGTCCCTGTGACAAACTTACAACATTGATCTTTATAACCTGTAGTAGAATTAACCTTACTTTTGATTATAGTATCATGTACACACTTTAGTTATTACTCATGGTCCTTTTTTTATATTAAATAGTAGCAGGAAACTATTAATTATCTGAAAGGAAAAAAAATAACTACGGCTTCAAAAGTGCTCATTTTATCCTGAACCGCCTATACTGTCTTTCAGCAAACAGTCTTCGCATCCAAGAAACAACAAGAATTTTTGTGGTTTCAATTTCTACTTTGTGAAAATTTTTAAAGATTTTTTTTCCTTTAATGTTTCTGTCAGTTTAAAAATTAGGATCGCTCATTGGAAACATGATTTTCAAGACTCAAAATGGCTACAAACAGTTTTTTTAAACTGCCGTATCTAGAAAAATTCTAACCGGATTCTAAAAACACAATTATAGAAATAAACGTTGAAATTTTTAACCATAAGTATCGCAAATAAAATAATACGGTCACCGTTTAAAATACCATACGAAATTGAATAATAGTAAAGTTCTGTACGCCGGTTGCTGGGTTTGCGTGTAGAGGCGATAATGCATTACATAGGCCGACAAACGTCACTCTTAACGCTCCACCGGTTTTGTGCCTCACACACACCAACGCAACCTACCTAGATAAGAACTTGAATGCAATGCATGCTTCAATTCATTCGTAGTTGTTTCGAACGCTTTTCCATCTCTACGTTCTTGTCCCAGATATTTAGCCATGCAAATATTACTACGTTTGCTGCTGTTCGTGACCACTTCACAGTAAAAAACAATCATACTTTTGCTATAAAACCCTTCTAAACTAATGTTAAAACATTGATTAGTCCAGTAGTCCAGACACTACTGTAGAACGTCGCATGTCATTAAAAGTGGCTTTAATTTTCCAAATAGCTGAGGGGACCAGAGGGATACATTTTTATGAGTACGTAAAACAAATAACCTCCCAACACTTGCCACGTTTTACAACGTAGTTCGTTCTTTTATTAAAACCTTCTTGGAAACTTGCCAAAAAATTTGTTTGTAACACTTCAAACAATTGTAAAATGTTTAAGAATTCAGTTGTAAATTAAAAAATAATAAAGTAAATAATAAAAAATATTCTGTAAGCGTACAAAAATGTGTGAAAGTATAGAGATATTTATATAAACATTTCCAAGCATACGTGTATGTATTTATGTATTTATTCACATTTCCCCTTTCAGTTGGGCTTAACATATTTCCTTTTTCTCCTTAAAGCATATATATAAAACTGTGTTGACGTACATATTTATGTATCGTTTCGTGTGTTGCGTTGTTTCCTTCCAATAATTTAACCAGTACTGCCAGTGTGCGTGTTTGCAAGTGCTGCAAGCCATGTCTACTTGGCATCTGAGCACATCGCTCAGTTCCTGGACGTGTATACTTGAGCTCCAACCCCTGACCTCTGGACGGTCATCCTTCATCGCCGTGCTAACAGAGTGGTCCTTGGCATGATGGCGGGGGATGAAGGGATTGTGTGTGGTTATGTCCGCTCTGTGCGAGCTCTCTGGACCGTTATCTCCTGCGATGTGGAAGTCTCCAGTGACATCATCTCGATCCAAGTGACGCTACTTCTAGCCCAGGCTGCTGAGCTTTGACCGTTACCAGATTATCCGAAAACTGCTCAACGCACACGAGTGGCGTCTGCTGCTTATAGGTCGTTCAGGATAATGTGAGCACTAGAAATGTAACATTTTAATGCATCACTAGCAGTTACTGCATATAATTCAACTTTAACTATAGTTGCCTTACTACTTGTATGGTTGGCAGCGAAATTACGCAATATAGTTCCATGTATTTTCTTATTTAGATTTAACAATACTGGAACAAAACTAATCGAAGTCGACATAATTGTATTTTATATACTTAATAAACTGGTTTTATCAAACTGCATCGTTTCGTACCGACTGCACAGTATATCTTACACGCGCAAACATCAAGTGACGTGTCCAGAGAGGTTAGACGTTTCCTGTCGTTAGCCATTACGCGCGGAGAGATACGAATTGGCTGAAAATAGAAATTTAGCAGGACTTTTTTTGAGTGCTCACTTTATCCCGAACTGCCTATAGGGAAAGTGTTTAAAGAACGTTATAGGCATGCATACCTACTTCAAGTTCTCCACTATAAGTTAAAGTATATATTCTGGAAGTCAAAAATGGCAAAAATTTTAGTATTTTCGGTACGTTTTAGGTGTGTAAATTTTTGCGTAAAACATTTGAAAATGTTTAGGCGTGTGTCATACACCTTTGTCTTTGATAATACGTCGTAGATGATAGGGTCACCACTGAATATCTCATAGAGGCAAGTTGTAAGCGAGAAGACTGCATACCGATCCGGTGACTTGCGTGTAGACTCTATACTCTATCCATTCTAAGGTTGCAGCTAATTCTTTCAAGTGAATGACAATAAAATTTTTGCAAAGCATAAATTGCATTTGAAATATTGAATAATACAAGGTGACTACGTTTAGGCACAATCACAATGTGAGGAATCAAGATGTAATTCAATTGTTTCAGTTTATTTCGCTAGCAATTTTTATTTCCGCTGCAACCTTAGAGTGGACAGAGTATAGAATCAGGTGTGGTGCACGTGCTGCGTCGTCCTTATCTCTTCCACACTTCTAGGCCTCGAGCACATCTGTTACAAACACATTATGAACATTGCTGGTCAAATTATCTACATATCGTAGTAAAATCATGGGCGTCATTTCTAAAATACACGTTCATTGCCGCAACACAATATCTTGCCGTAAACAAATTTGAATATTCCTGCAGGACCATAGCCAATATTTGTATTTGGGGTGGAAGGGGGTTCCTGAAGCACGGAATGTTATAAAGTAGCACTGCTACTTCCCCACACCCCCTCATAACATTTTATGAAATTTAGCTAAAAAATTTTGTGAACAATTGTAATATCACTGTCAGTTAATGAATTAAACATTTATTTATAGAGGCACGAATATTTCGCGAAATGATTCCAGGTCAGGTTGAACGTCAAGTAAATATACTTCACTTTTCACTTTCACTTCTGTAATTAGATGACAGCGGGTTTGACTCACCTTTGACAACTGCACGCTAGTAATAAGTACGTAAATAATTTGTGGGGATAACACGTGCTACCAGTTTGTACGGTTACAAACCAATGAATGTTCGACTTGGGCCAGAGCGTGTATAAGACTGAAAAGTCTAGGCTGTTGCCGGATGAATACGCGAAATAATCGTGCCGCTTTTTATTTTGTAACTGAGTACTTCGTATGCTATGGACGCCTTACAAAATTTCACCAAATATATATGAGTCGTTTAATAACCGTGAACATGTTTTGTTTAGTATTTTTCATCTATGAAGGAATAGCATGTAAGAATACTTTCGTTTAAGAATGGCAGTTTCGTTGTGTTCCTCATGTTCGTTTCAGGAAAAGTGTAACAGTCGAAATGGACATTTAATAGTTATTTATAGGAGAGAAAATTACTTAAAAGAACATCTAAAGCACCAAAGAAATATTGTTACCGCTGAAAGTCTTAATATTAAGAGGCGAGTCGACACGGCAAGATATGGAGTCAGTTTGTAGCCTTGTGTATTGCAGAGGCTATGATGTACACAGTGTACGTGGCTGTATCGCCCTTATTGCGTGGGCGCACCTGGGTCTCGAGCACGGAAAATAATCAGCGAGATTCTCGTCCAATTTCCGTACGTCGCAGTCGGCCAGTGGGTTTTCTCTGTTATCTTCCGTTTCTTCCCCATACATTCCGCTGATGCTCCGTCCTCACCTTGTATAATCTTCAAGCTATCGAGACATCACTATGTTTTTGGCACTCATCAAATTACTATTATTAATTTATCATATTTTCTTTGTAGGATTTCGAGTACTTCTACGAAAACACGCAAATCGGATTTTGCTTGTTGATACACAAACATAAAAAAATTATTTTATTTTATACAGTGGCGAAAAATATTCTCGTTTCATTTATACCTTTACACAAATTTACAGTAAAATTATACAATAATTTTAAATAAATTTTTCACCCAGACTTAAATTTCATTCATGACTGACATACAATGTGAGTTTAAGTACTATATCATTAAAACCTTTTAGTTTCAAATGGTACTTAACACAAACTGACTTTACTTTTCTAAATTGTTTAGTAAAAATCAATCGTGACTCAAAACTTAAAACTAAGTCTTTTGGGATTAGGCCTACTCTTGAACCATTTATTCTTTCAAAGTCAATTACTTAATTTTTTAAAACAGTTTCTATTAAATTGGATGTGTCGTGAGAGTTTCTCCATTTACTATTCGTTAAATGGGACATATGTTTGTGAATATTTTTTTTTATTTCAGGAGGAATAAAATATTTGTCAGTTGAAATCGACACAGCGTAAAGTTATGTATTTATTGTATATTTTAAATGTATTTCTTTAAAAACTTTATTTAAGGTGAAGTATTACATGCCAAAAAATTGTGATATTTGAATGTTTCAAACAGAAACATGAAGAATTGTTTTATTGTGAGTACAAAAAGAACTTAAAACGCCATACATTTCAGTTAAGTGATCCCTAAAAACCATAGGCTTATGCATGAAAATGTCTAAATATTCTTATATTTTCAGGAAGGGAATATTTTTCCCTGGCAAGGAAAATATTTTAATTACGTGAGCAGGGAAAAACAATCGATGAAGGGGGAATTCCCTGGCACCGCCTCCCCTCCGCCTTCTCGCCACGTTTATTCGCTCACTGTACATGATGTAACTCCAGAAAATTAATTTAAGCTGAGGCAGATATTAATAAAACAGTTTCTCACTCACCTAATACCCAGCCAGTTAACTTGACTTCTTGCTGTAGCTACTGCCCAGCAATACTTCGTATCAGCCAAACCTGCGACATAAAGAACACAATTATTATTTTCTTAATTAATTGAATTATTTATTTATTTATTTGATAACGTTCAAAGTTAGCCTTCAGCTGATTTGCAATTAGTACTTTTCTTCAATGTTTCTGAAGAAGTTTTAATAGTTCTGTTGTGTATGTGTAAAGTGGTATATAACTCTAAAAATGAGAAAATTCAGTTAGTTAAGAGCACATTATACGTGTTATTTTCTATGCCTGAGTAAACTGATACATGTATGATGTTTAAGAGAATGGAAAATGTTAAGTATGTAAGTAAGTATATACCATTATTCTCAATGTGTCTAAAATTTTCTTTTCAGATTTACTCTAAACAATATCGTCATATTCCACTTGACCCAAACATCATAGAACTATAACACAAACACTGATGTAAAATATAGCTACGAATATAAGGGATTTATAAGTATGACAAAACATTAAATTGAACAAATATTAATCACGAATATTACACATTTTTGAAAGTTACACAACTTTTACACTAAATTCAAAACATTAATAAAACTTGTTACAACTTCGTTACGACGCTTCATAGTTTTCGATGGAAAGTCTGTTACAATATTGTCTGCAGTTTTCCTAATTTTTGTTATACGCTACCTACCCCATAACCCACGGCAAGAGCAACGATAATGGGTTGTATTTTGAATCATATTCGGTGTGGCTTAGTACGTGTCCAACCTACATAATGCCACCAATGACTTATTTGATCATTTCGGTGCGATTCGGCCCTCATTGTTTTGGGATTTTCTAGTGTGTCTTTAGTACCATGAAAACTTTCAACAAATAAGTACTCTCGTTCAGAAGAGGACAAAAAACTCTGAAAACACAGTCTTATAAATTTTTTTCATATATTTTTTTATTCCCGTTGCAATATTTTTCCTCTTCTCAATCTTCCGAATGTAAAAACTTGTTTTTGTCCACAAGTGGTAATGTCAATTGTGACAGGATGCCAACTTATACAAGTTAATATGTAAATTCATATCCTTCCACAAGCCAGGGCGCCCATATAGGCGTCACCCTTATGACAAATGTCACAACACGAAATTTCTAGGTCTTCACACACATTTTGTATAAACGATAGTAGCGACTCCCACGCCTTGTAGAACTGGCAAGAAAAGTCTTGTAAAAGCAGGGCCGCCCACACAGGAGGAGGGGGGAGAATGGGGCAAATTGCCCCAGGCCCCAAAAGCAAGGGGCTCCTCAAATACAAAATTCAAAGAACTTGCATATTAGTATATTTTAAGGGGCGGTGCGAGACAATTTTATTGTATTTTCAGTTTTCGAGTCATAACGTTTATTCTAATTAAATTTTCAAAATTTTCTCTGTGACAAAGCATAGGATATATTCTTGATAAACTGCTTTACATAAATAGTAATGCCATATTTATTTAATTTGTCGCCCAGAATCATTGCAAGATAATTATTGGTTAACTTTCTAGAATTCTCTTGCAATGATTCTGCATGACAAATTAATGAAATATGGCTAGAGACATGAACTTTTCGCGAAAAGAAATTTGCCTCACTTTGTGTCAGTGACTTGTGTGCACGTCTGCAGACTTGCTTCACGGTCAGAGATTGGATGTTTGACATTCGTGTGTCGTGGGGTTTTACACGCAAATCACAGACGTGTGGTGTTACAGTAACCTTATTGTGATTGGTACAGTCAAATGAGAAACGTCACAGTTCAAAGGCACGCTGCCAACATCTATGAAGCAGAACTGCAGACATGCACATAAGGTACTGGAACAAAGTGGGGCAAAATTCTTTTCGCGAAAAGTTCATGTCTCTAAATATGGCATTACTATTGATGTCAAGCAGTTTACCAAGAATATATCCAATGTTTTGTCGAAGAGAAAATGTTGATAATACAAATGTTATGGCTCAAAAACTGAAAATATAACAATATTGTCTAACACTCCCCCTAAAACGCTCATTCCCTCAAAACCATTTCGCCCCAAGCACCCAAAATTCCCTGGGCGGCCCTGTGTAAAAGTAGCGTAGGTGGATGGTTGCGTAGTGCAGGAGGCGATCAGAGGTGATCCGAGAAGAGAGTCCAGCCAGGATCAGAGAGTTGATCCAGCTTAGCAATAATTGGGCTGTGTCGGCGGCAGCTAGTTAGTGTGCGGTCACACCGACCCCAGGGGTCGTCTTCACGTCTCCGGGGACATCTATTGTTAGGTCCCGAGCTCGACGCAATCAATACTGGCAAGCACACCTCGTCGCTGGACTCCATTAAGAATTGACTAATATTGATCACCTTGGCCTTTCTTCTGCCTACTTCCTCGCACGAGACTGAGGTAAAGGCAACGGCCAGTCCTTCAGCATGTCTTCTCCGACCAGCAGAATTTACTCAGGAGTGTGAACGTATTTTGGCCAGTACTTAACATCTAGGTCTCTAGTGCTGGTGAGAGGTGACATGATGTATGGAGCAGTTCCGGATTGAAGGGGCGGGAGAAACAGGAGATCCCCGAGGAAACTCGACCAGCGCCCAGCGGCATCGTCCGGCACGATTCCCGCATGCGAATCGCCTTGATGAGAGGCGTGTGCTCTAGACACTGATGCGCCAACTGCGGTCCCCAGTTTACACTGGACTTTCATTCAAAGGGGCACGGAGGTAAAATATCCGATAATCGACCCTGCGCTCTAGGAAATTCTAGAAAATCGTATAGGACAAGGTTTCGTAGCCTTTAAAAAGAATAAATCTGTAGAAAATACATTCAATTTGACGAATGCTGCTCTTCATGTCCACACGAGGTGTTATGACTACCAAGAGCCTTGACTGGAGGACGGGTTAACGACGACGACAGTGCAATCAGGTCAGTAGTTGCACAAGACAAGGGCCTCAGCGATTCTCCCCGCCTGCACTAATCGGGGTCTGTCTCCTTCAAGCCTTCCAGCCGTCACCAACTCGCCAGGATGATCCTGGGTCGAGACCCACGACGTGCCGCCGTCCGTCAATAGCCGAACATACTCATCATCAGCCTCCGGCATCATGCTCACGGTGAGATTTGAGGTTTCCAAGGGTCACTTGTCATAGAGTAGAATATAAACTTTATTAACTGAACAGCCGATCCCCTCCTATCTAAATTATGAAGTATAACTTTGTAGTAATCTGCAATCTAAACAATGTAGAATAAAGCCACCGTAATTATTAATTTAAATGTAACCCTCACCCTTAACTTAACCACTTAACTAGTTTTAGTACAAAAGCCTACCTCCGATTACAGCCACCCAACCACTTTAACTCTTGTGTAAAACTGTTAAATAATAAATGTTTTATAACAGAGACCCGTACAGGATGATTTGAACACTTTGGAGAAACAATCCTCGCATTTAGAACAAAAATATTATGTAGACATAGGTCCTAAAATGCATTACTTATCCACTACAGTTCACAGTACATTTTGTGTTAGTGCAGAGCGTGTTGGCGGATCGTGTAACTGCATAATTCCTTTGCAGCTATTATTAGTAACTACATACCAGACGAGTTATATTTAATTGGAAGGTAGGCTTTGTGCGATGTAGCATTCTTCACTGACATGATCCAACTTGAACGATATGCACTGTAAGTCATGAGACTTCCGTTACAGTAATGGTGCGTTTTTGAGCCTTTGATCATTGACATGTTTTTCCCTCTGGACGTTAGGATTAGCCCCCCCCCCCCTCCCTTCACCAAACATTGACACGAAATTTTCGAAAATCATCCTCTGTGTCTATATAAGGTTGTAATGTAAATCGCGGAAAAACCCGCGGGTACAGGTAGCCAGACTTAATTCAAGAATGACGAGTATGCAACCACGCCTCTATTGTCAATCATATGGACGTAATACCGCTGTGAAAGTTGTGTTAATGAACATGTTATATGACGATAATTGAACAACCACTACAAATGGAACGCTGACTTTCCGGAATAATTTCGGATGCATGACGACACGTATGCAGGAATAAAGTGGAACACAAACCCATCCCATGTGTTGGAAACATGGGGTCGCCTCTATTATCATGCATGTATTTCTGTACATGTATGCCTGTAGCAGCCCATCTTAGTGAATATAGAACCGGAATGACATAAGGAACAAAAAAGGTGCACTTATCCGAAAACGCTCAGACAATTCGTTTCTGAGATACGGGCACTCAAACTCGGAACATTATGGCAATACCGACAGGTATCGAGCCAATTTTATTACAATTTTATTTCGGACATTTTTCTTCCTTCGTGTTTGGGTAAGCTCAAAGCTGGTTCTTTGCTTGAAGTTTCTTTATCTTGTCTATCAATGATGGATGCTCAACGCAGTATGCAAAGGTATTAAGGAGTCCGTAAATAACTACATGCGCAATGTAAGTCTACAGTTCACGTGTGGATTTTGACAATTATTATGAAAACGAAGTAAACATGAATATTGAAGAAAGTGTTTATTTGGAACACAAAGTATCTGAGTAATGCGCAGTATAACAGACAAATGCAACGGCAACAGAGAACATGTTACTGATATGAAATTATTTTACTAAAGAAACTAACATTGCAGCACTGAGTTTGCATTTACCCTTTGCCATTGCACTCTTCTCCCATAGACTGTTCACTATATGTTTCATTTCCTAGCCGCTAATGTTCGTGATTTTGATGCTTACTTATTTTAAAGCGATGCTCTCTTGTTTATATTATTTAGCGATATTAATTGTTTACTCCTAAACGAGAGCAGATATCAAAAATCTGTCTGGCAGTTATGTTTAATATCGTCTTCTCCATGTTGGCTGATTGTTTCAAGGCAGTAAATACTATGATTTTAACTTATTGTGTAATTAACGAAATTATCATTAGTTCACTTTTTAGTCGTAGCCGTATAATTTATTTCTTAGAAAAAAGTTAGCTATCGCGGCAAAAACCGTTTTAAACAAAACTGCCAACCATATTTTTGACACATGCTCTCGTTTAAGCTTAAAAAGAATTATCTAATGAACAGTAGAAACAAGAGAGCATCGCCTTAACGATGGATTGTTAACGGATAGACAGCAACAAATCAGTTGTAATTTCTGTAAGTAACTCTGTTTTATGAGTACATGCGGTGAAGTTCCCATATCTCTCGACTTCCTCCACAGCGACCCGGGTTTCATCTCCTTCTGGGTCGGTCACGAATTTTTGTATGTTAGAAACGTGACAGAAGTTGCCGTTGGCCGGCGGGTTTTCTCAGGGATATCCCGTTTCTCCCACCTCTCTAATTCCGTCTCTTCTCATTTCAAAGTTATCCCTCAGGGTTATTTAGACTCTTTATTATCACTTAGTACAGAAGTCTGCAGTATCAGAAATGTGATGACCTGCCGTCATGCACACTTCCCGTACGCGATTAACTCAATTAGTTTTCAAAAACTGATATTTCACTCTACGTCGTCACTTCAGATGTATTGAAGTTTTTCGTGCTGCGCTTTTATTTTAACCTGTGGAATACTCGTTAGTCCTTGTAGGGTTAATTGTCAACAAAACACAATGAAAGTGTTTTAGTGAAATCAACCTGACGGTTAATTATATGGGCTTTGAAAAAATTCATGAATTATTGAGAACGCTAACTCAGTTATTTCTATAAAACTATTTTATTGCAATGCCGTCTCTACTCTGCATGTTTCTGTCGGTATGTTCATATATTTATAAATATTCAAACATAAACGGGCAGTTTTTCTCATGACGAATTAGTAATCGAGAATTGTAGTCTGCCATGAACAAGTAAATTAAAACAAGGTCTTTGTTTTTGTAACCACACAAACAGTTAGGTAGAACTACTGCGATAATTAGCCCGCGATGGTCGTTATGGACCATTTAGAGTTGTGTTAATTTTCTTGAGTCCAAAAGTCTAACATGAGAAAGACATTTTTTAGTGTTGTTATTATTACTAATTGTATTTTTCACGTCGATATTTCGTGCTGTGAATTTAAACTGCAGTCTGAAATATGAGATAAAAAATTTTCACACTGTTAATATCATCATGTGGAATTGCGTACATATGCACAGTACTCACAGTGCATGACATAAAGTAAATTTTATTATTATTATTTGCTCAAACCAAACATTTCGTTACTAGAAGGCATGTCTACGTTTTTTTTTACCATGGAAATATTACTGTAATAAAGTTGCTTGCAGACCTAGGAAGACAATGAGAACGGAAAATTAGTGTAGGAGACATAATAATAAACCAATTTTGATAGCATATTTTTCCAAACGATTGCTATCAGGTTCAGAGTTCGTTACGTGACCCATTTATTGATAATAGAATGGCGAAATTGGATTCCCGTATAGCAAGCACAAGAGTAAAAACACAGAAACCGTTTTAAAAATCGCCAAATACTGTTTGTAGTTATTATTAACTACGTTCATAGGTTTTTTAATAACAACAATGATTACACGGGATAGAAAAAAATTAATTAAACTGTCAAACCACGGGAGAGTGTACGGGAGATCAAAACGAACTTTTATGAAACAGACTAAAAAGTACAAAACTAATTCCCTTATAAAATACTTGCAAGATTAAAAGTATAATTAAAACTAAAATTAAAACTAAAAACGTGGGGCGCATGGAATACGTGGTAATTGTTTTTGTTTTGTTTTTTATCCACCATTTTATCCCCATTTTGAGAATTTTGCTCAGGGAATATAGTCGTCGTCATATTTGTACATAGTCACAGCTTACATAATTTTGTCATAATCCCATAAATGATAATTACAGTGTACATAAATGATAATTACAAATATCTTAATGTTACATGAATGATAACGTTTTTCGTTTTAAATGTTAAAAGTATTTTCATAAGATAAATAACTTAGTTATGTTTTTCTATGTCTGTTTTAAAAACGTGGTATATTTAAAATACTTTTTCTATTTTATATTATTTTGTGGTTTAGTCTTTGTGTATGTGTAATTCTGCAGTCACGTGTTTCAAAAACGAATTATATCATTATTATTAATTTGATTCTCACAATATTTTCCTCTTGTATTGTATTGTCATCCTTTTCTGAACTAACAAAAAGTTTCAAGTCTCTAGCTCATCGGGAAGTTAGTTTAAAATCTATTACAAAATTTATACCGAGCAGATGACAGACAGGCAAGAAATGAGTAATAAAACCCTATATATATATATATATATATATATATATATATATATATATATATATCCCCTGGTTTGCCGAGATCATACCTGATGACTGCTGGGATGGAACCTTGATCATCAGCGAAGAAGTGTGGTTGTGTTTAGATGAAACGTAGCATCAGATCGGACGATACGCTCTGGACACAAGACAACGAGTGCCGCACACAAACAATGTGATCCCAGGCTCCGGTGTTAGAGTCGCTGATTACCTCAAACCTGTACCGAGAACGATTAATACTTACATGTCAAACTAGAGTGAATGTATTAAATTTTGTTGGCAACGAACTGTGTTGTGTAACGATCGAAACTAACCCCAAATATGAAATCCTAGAAAAATTTCAGCCAACTGTAACGACAAAAAAGATAACATTTATATAACCTTACAATTATCTTTCATAAGAGCAACAAAATCAGACAAATGAAAACACTGACTGACAAAACACACAGCACAAAGTTACAATACATTATAATTAAAAATAGAAATGTATGTGTGTATACACATTGTTCATTGTTACGGAACATCTCATTATTACCAAACACAGAAAGAAACGAACAAGAAAGCGTGTTAATTTAACGTGTTAAAAGTGTCTGTTTATGTGTATCATATAACCTCTAGGTGTTAGTCGAATTAATTACTTTCTATCCTTTAATCGCTGATAACATGATCGTGTGAAATAACTGTTTCCATGGTATAATTTGTATAAGATACATAGGCTTACGAGGACCTCTACAACAGAACCAATGGATGTACGTCGAATACCAGTGGTTATTCACTTTAGTTAATTTCTTGGAACTTATACATCGGTAACCCGTGAATATTAACAGTATGCAACATTTTCAGAGAATCAAAAGACAGTATTTTAGGAGATTTTGCAGATTTGCCATCGTTAATTTAAACTGGGACGTGTCGCAGCTGGTAAAGCTGCTACAAGTAATTCACGATGACATACAGTTGGCAACCGTGCGTGTTTCACGAGAACTGTCGTCATCCTTGTTTCCAAGGTTGGCAGGAAATATAAAAGTCACCATGCTCGTAAACTGTACGTGTAGATAAACATGAAGACTTCACACATGAGTTATATGTATGATACTAAATATATATCGAGTGGATAGCTAACCCGGTGGTAGGTCAATATAAAACTAGTTTCTGAAAGTCAGTGTAAAAAAAACCTCCAACACGAATAATATTATTTTCAACTATATGTAAGCGAATGTTTTGTAAATACGAATTCCTTTTGCATTATCTTTTCTTCCGCTGCTATCAAAATTTGGTTTCACGTACAGTTCATCTGAAATTCCAGCAAAATTTTTGCTCATTGAGTTGGTAATATCTCTAATTTTGCGAAGCTTACAAAAATATTGACTAAAATTAATGAGTTCAGGTTTAACTTACGTAATACGCCGTCTTAAATACTTCATAATCTGTAGTCTTTCAAATTAAAAAAAAAATTACTAGACGTACAGATAGAAACAGAACGTTCGTCTCCTACATAACTGTTCGTAGAATATGTTACGAGGTGACGATTCTGCAACATTATTCTAACATGGAACCAACCAGGCGTTTTCCACATAAAAGATACTTTGTCTGGAAAATAAATAAAGTCAGTACCCGAAGCTGAGTTAAATTTAATATACATGTTCGCTAAATACCAATATGATACAAAAATTATAAAAGTATGTTTACCGACGTGTTACCAACAACTAGTCAAAATTTTTTAAATGTAAGTGTATTTTGCATTTTCAAAAAAGTGCTGATAAGATCTGAATCAAAAAATAATTTTATATGCCGTGCTAGCATGCCTCGCATAAATATTTTAATTGAAAATGAAATTTTAATATTACGTTGTGGCACCACTGTACCAAAGACCTTGCTGTAATACAACTGACCGTCAGTCAGTCCAGCCAAGTGTTGGGATATCGTATACGACTGCATGTTTGAAACATTCCACTCCGTTGCTGTAAGAAAACTCTGGACAGTAGTTTTTGTGTCGTTATTTTACGTAGATATTGCGTTGTCTGAAATAATGTAATCGTGGGTTTCTTTATAATAATATTCACAAATTTCAACTGGCTATCGTGTTTCAGTTTTATAAATCTTTCTCGTTACGAAATGTCCCTCGCGTAAATACGAAGGCTGCTCGGAAAACATCTTAGCAGTGTTTAAGGGGCAATAGAAGCAAAGAAAGTAAGATTAGTCGGTTTAACGTGTCGTCGACAGCGAGGTCATTACAGAGAGGAATCGGCCATGGCCTTAAGGGACCAACTCAGCAAATGCCATAAGTTATTTCGGGAAACCGTCTCGACCGTTTCAATAAGTAGCTCCATACGTCAGATGAATGTCTGCCAGCTCGGTATAGGCTACTTGCAACGCTTCGTACATGAGAAGTTCTCAGCTGTTATCGACGCCTCGCCCCGCAGTTACCACCTGTCCTATACATTCTGCCACTTATCCAAGTAAAACGCGGCTTTTTCAAACCCATATTTCTTGACGATACAGGTATATTTCTGTGTATTTACAACTTCGTCACTTGGTGATGATAAACTTGTGTCAAGTCTCCGTAATTGGCTGCAATTGAAGAATCAACGCCAGTAGAATATTAGCTGGTAGTTAGCTAACAAAGCTTCGTGGCTGATAAACTGCCCGACTGATTTATGGGAAGTCATTCAGGTCTGAATAGTTGAATGGAAAGCAAACAACTCGACAGCCAGGTGCTTTAGAAATACAGCTGCGACCGAGTGAATGGAGTAAATGACGTATCGATTAGAACAGTCTAATAGGGATGGACGGAGTCACGTGTCAGTCTGTTGAGCTCGGACACATGACGTCAAAGTAATAGTGTAATTATGTTGGTACTAACACTTCTTATCGATTGTAGTGTATAGGATTATGACAAATCGCACATAATAACAATTGTTCATAAAAAATTTGTGTGCTTGTAACATTTATCTACTATTTCCTGCGGGGTCGACCCGGATTTTCGCGCCTGGAAAATAATGGCGGACGATGCTGTTTGTTGGCACGTTTTCTCGGGTACCTCCCCCCCCCCCTCCAGCCCTCCGTAATTCCGGCACTATTTCATACTAACCTTGTATCACCAAGAGGGGACTGAGCTGAGGATCTCAGTCGGGGGGCAGGCAAGTGGGCAAGAACCAGGGATGGGTGGCCCCTGGCTCTCTCGCTAGCCCCTGGCCACCTTTGGAAGGTGGATGGAGGCGCAGTTCAGTGTTCCGTCAAAGGGTTCGGCGGTTCCACCTGACTGTTAGCTCAAGTTCACTGCGTAGTAGAGCGTGATCTCTCTCCTCGCCCAACGGGGCCGGGCGCTGGTATGGCTATTGCTAAGAGGCACCGTCAACAAAGAAAACCGTGGGAAACTGCGGGTTTAAATAACCTTGTATCAACCCTCAACAACGCTGAAGACCAAACTGTTAAGCGTTGACCAAAATCTCTACTTCTTACGTTAGTTATGCCACTTATACAGTATTAGTTAAATTCTATGTACGTAATCCGTCATTTATGTGAAATAGCCCGCAACAAATGTTGTGAATTTAATTTCTTGCGTCGTATATATAAGATAATACCTCGGGTAGTAAGTGTTCGAGAAAATTGTGATCTCCGTTACGTTGACGTTCCTGGGACAGTGATTCAGTTTAAAAACGTTACGTCCTTCAAATGTACCCGACCTAAAACCTTAGAAACAAGCAGTTTTGGTATAAACAGTAGATAGTTCTTACGACCGCTGCTGAATGTGCGTTGAAACCCAGCAAACAGTCAAGTTTTCCCGCGATAAACCGTCATCTCTAACCATCTTACATTTGATAAAGAAGAACGCGAAAAATGGTTACTAAAACAGTTTTGTCATTTTGTTGATTAGCAAATTCTCACTTTTTAATTCCCCTACCTCTGTTTGTCTTTGGTAGGTAAATTACTGACATTTTAATGTATAATATTTTAGGAGCTAGTTTTTTGTCTGCTATTTACGTTTGTTGCTTGGATGTCTTAAGAGGGCGTGGTACATAATTCAACGTTAAAAGCATTAATCTATAACTGTAGGTTTCTTGAAGCCGAATTGCAAATTAAACAATAGCAATCCTAGACAATAGTTTTAGCCAACGTTTTAAACAAAATTGTTTCCAGTGTTACGAACTTCTGAGGCACAATCTCTGACGCTGGAACCTCGTGCATTTAACTGCGGCGTAAGAGATCACGTGTAACGAATTAGTAATTCTGGATAAATATTTTCTCATAAAGATGGTAAATACCATTATCTAGGATTGTCATTGAGTATTTCATCCATATTGGCTTCGGAAAAAGCTTAGAAATCAATTGACGTTTTCAGCGTTTATGTATCTACCACGCACTCTTAACACTTTTCAGTTGACGATAGACTGACCAACCAACGTTCTATAAAACGGTCATGCACATAAATGACATCACACAGACGCTTGTGGCTAATGTAATTACAAGTTGTACACTGGTATGTACAGGGCAGTGGTTTCTAGTGTGTTGCCAAATTATAACGCCAACTTTGTAAGTTCCTAGTTGTGTGGGTGGTAATAACTCAAGGAAACAGGCCGTGTGTAACATCTGGCTCTTGACGAGGACATGCAAGCAAGTGGGTGTTGCTGACGTCAGTCACTAGCACACTTTCTGCGAACATGATCTAAATACGAGCTTCACGCCAGGAAGTCATCAACTATAGGCGAGGAGTGTCACCACATTAGTTTGACGCCAGTTCCACGGCTTGGTGCAAATATGCGCTTACAAGATTATCATACATAAAAATTGTAATATACATAAGGTGAAAAAAAAACTATACGTAAGTATAGGTCGTTCGGGATAAAATGAGCACTAAACATTTAACCTTTGAAAAATATCATTACCCATCATTGCGTATAATTTAACATTAACAATAGTTGTCTTACTGCTTGCATGGTTGGTAACAAATTAACCGAATGTTGTTCAATGTTGGATGGTTCAGAGCACAAGTAGACTCAAGTCCATTTCCAGTAATTTCCTCGTTATGTGTGCAATGCATGTTGGATGTAAGTATGATCAGTATTTAACTCTATACCTTATATATAATTGTGACATTATACATTATCAGTTTTGGTCCCCTGGAATTGTTTATGCCAAAAACACTTCAAGCTTGTGTTTTTCATTACTAAAATTAATGGACTTGGTCATGGGCGTAATTTGAGCAATTTGATTGGGTTGGCAATGATTACCAATTATAAAAGATTTTTAAAAAATGGTGGCGGTGCGTGTGGAAGTCGAACAGCTTATATCAACATAATGTTTAAACTTTTGTATTGATTGTTTTATATCATTAGCTAAAATAAAAAAAAACAGTGTATTGGAAAATGCACAAGTAAAATTGTATTTCTAAGCTAATAAAGAGAATTTTATGTTCTATATTAACAAAATTTTGGGTTGGCAACTGCCACCCCCGAATCACGCCTATGGACTTGGTATAGTTGTGCTCTGAACCCTCCGTATTTCCCTATTGAACTGCAACACTTCTGAATTAAAATAATTTGAAATGCAATATCTTAATTTTATATAATTAATTTACTTTTTTTTATCAAACTATAATGTTTTGTATTGACTGCTCAATTTATCTTACACTCGCAAACATAAAGTGACGTGTCCAGAGACGTCAGACATTTCCCTTCATTAGCCGTTACGCACGGAAAGATACGAGTTGACTGAAAATAGAACTTTAGCAGGGACATTTTGAGTGCTCACTTAATCCCGAACCGCCTATACTGTAAAGGCTGAAAAATAAATTATGTTACACACATTTCAGTACATCGACAATGTTTGTAAATAATTATTTTTTTTTGCAGTGGACATTTTCAGAAACTACAATCTAGCTAAAGTGAAAATAAAAATCACAGTTTTGTAGTATATAATTATTTTTTAGAGGTACAATTAGGGGCTCCACATAACAGTGGCGGTTATATGTGTTGAGGACTCGGAAGCGAAGGAGCAGTAAGATCGACGCTGATGCACGCATCAGCTGTAACGTAGTGACCGAGTGTTTTTTTTTGTTTCTTTTTGTTTCTTTTTTAATAGGCTGGCTGCAACCTCTATTCTAGACTTGTCTGCAGGACAAAACCTAAAATTATATGTCTCTTAAATTTACAATAAAATGAAATCGCAGTATAAGTTAACACCATAATAAGGTAATACAAATTACAAATTATCGAACATATAATATATTCTGCGCCGTTTATTAGCTGTATACAATTTTTATTCGCATTTTTCCGGCACATGTTTTATTATTTCTAATGTGAGAGTGGTTTATTAACTGAATTTAACTTTATTATTAACTGAAGGGTACTAGGATTATTAATTTTCCTGCAGCATTTCTCTTGCTGTTGTACTACAGCTTATTTTGACGTCTCCCAGTCCAGTCAAAGCGGCCACTGGCTCGCTTCACGGGCCAGCTCGCCACGTCACTATCAGTTTGTGATACAACCTACATGATATACCGTACGTGCTTGCCCGCACTGTTCTCTCGTGTGTTGAGACACTGGTAAATCGCGGGAAAAGTTGATTGTTTGCTAGGCTCCAACATGCTATGTGTAACACTGAAGATTTTGCACCTACATTGGCTATAAGTATAGAAAGGAATATTTCGCGAGTTCAATGACCGTTATGTTATAATCCACTGTTCTATGCATACTCAAGCCTCGCATATTCGTTAATTGCCTGCTGTTCCAGCGAGTAGCAACTAACTGGCAAATGGTCGGGGCTTGAGTATGGACATGACAATGGATTCTAACATAAAGGTCATTGAACTCGCGAAATATTCCTTTCCCTAGCTATAAGTCTATGTGAATCATTGTGTCCCTCTTCAACAGGCCCATTTAGAACTTTATAGTTTTAACACAGAACGTGTTGTGATTTGCCAGAAAACTGTTCATACGTGTCACGATTGAGATAGTACAGTTTATTGGAGACTATGTTAAATATTTTCGCGAATTTCCAGTGTCTACTGATGGGTAGAGACATCTCGCCTTCCATGCGCGTCCTTGCGTTAGCGCAATTCGTGCACGGCTGCATTTCAGCACGACTGTAGGCACAACAAGTAACCTTTGCATCCTCCCGCATGCAGCACGCGCCGCGCACCGAGCATACTGTTTTTTCAGCGCTACAGACATCCGCGCGCCATCTGTCGGCCGCATTTTAAATTAATTAGTGTCTCCAACGCTTACTGTACCGCGTCTTTTGCGGCAACGTGAAAGCCTCTTCTCAACAAGCATGACGTACCTTGGTATTGCTCCTGCTTATAGAGAGATTTTAGTCTTCGGGACTTAGCACCCATGAGGTTTTGTTATTTGTTTTTCACGTCATGTAGTGTAGTTAAATTTTATATATAAATGAGTGATTTTTGAGGCAATCGTGATGATACTTAATCTTAAGGGCGTCATTTCAAGTTTTTCTTTGAAAAGGGGGGGGGGGCGGATATTTTTTTGTCGGCGACAGTGAACTTGTTGCATCTTTTTTTATTAATTAAGTATGTTTACATTAAAACTTTATTTTTATGTGCTTAAGTTAGCATTATTTCAATAACAAAAAACAAAATATATATTTTATACACTTATAATTCTTAATCCAGTGGGAGACATTTGCCCCTCCTCCCTGCCCACCTAAATGACGCCCCTGGCAGGCGTGTCGAAACGAGAAGTCACTGGGGCTATAATCCCTGCTAGTAGATGTAAAATGTATGTACTGGGGCAGGGGGGTGGGGGTTGCGGAGCTGGAGCCGCGGCCGCCGGATGACGTCACCCGGCCGCCATCTTGGATCCCGTCCGCCATATTGGATGACCTTGACCTTTGCAGTCGCCATCTTGGATTGCATCACTTCCGGTCGTCGGTCGCCATCTTGGATTGCATCACTTTTTCTAGAATTTTCTACTCTGTCATTCCATGGCTCCCCAGACCAACACCCCCTGCTCTA
>PNEQ01059428.1:0-21398 GCA_003012365.1 Medauroidea extradentata
ACAAATTTTCATCCCTTAATATCAAATGGTTCCCGTCAAATTCAATAAAAACCATACTTGCAACCCCATCTTCACAGGGGTTTCCTGCCCTTAGGAGTGGTTTCCAGGCATTCGTTGCCAGACATTTTCTAACTGTTATTTTGCAAGGAACATCCTGTCACAGTTTGTCGCAGAGCTGATGACTCACCCTGTATAGTGTATATTAATGTATGTAGGTATGGATGTTGGTATATATGAAATGGTGAGATCGATGCCGACACACCATTTGACCGATCACCATGAAATTTGGCTCACATGTGTATTTTTTCATTGAGAAGATTTCTATGCTATCCATTTTACTCTAACTCGCCAACTCGCCACTAGTTGGCACTGCAGCACATCAGCTTCTATACCTATCATATATGCCATAAAGGGGGAGGGTATGCAATTCGACCAAAATACATTCCATTAAACATATGCCCAGAAACAAACGCATTACAAGCATACCACGCGAATCCTGGGATAAATGGGAGCCGAAAATGTCAGTGAAAAATGTTGTACGGTGACATTTTGCACGCACAATGTGGTAACATACCGTTGTAATTAGTCCCCTCTTGCGCTCCACAATTATCTTACTGCAACTTTTCTGCTTTCATATAATGTGTTGTAAGTTAAAATCTCAAGCAGCCCTTATATGATTCTGCGTCTACTCAGCGTAACCCACACAAAATAATACCTGAGCTTGGAGCGCAAGAGAGGACATTCTCCGTACAGTGTTGCCGCATTGTGCACGTTAAATGTCGTCGTACGACAATTTGCCACTTACATTGTCTTCTCCAGTTTAGCCCAGGAATCTGTGGTGTGCTTACTATGTGTTTATTTCTGAACAATCCTGTATATATAGGCAGGTTCTGCTGTACGATATAGACAGTCACATGTTGAGGAAGGTTACCAGAGGTGAAGGTACGGACTAGGGAATGTGTAGAGATGTCAGGTTGAGGGCGAGTATTGAACAGCGCTTGTGTTGTGTTGCAGGATGGAGGAGACGGCCCAGGTGGCTGTTGATGATCCAGACAAGAAGTGCTACAAGTGTGGAGACCAGTGTCCAGGCTTCACACCACATTTCTGGAGGTCAGTCACTACATCTCTCTCACTCTCTTGAAGGCGTGTCAGTTTATGTGGCCATGGTGGACTTGATGCCTTTCTGGAGATTTGTCTCTCTTTCATGACAACTATATTGGATGCATTAGAAGCCGTGTTGTTAAGTGCTTAGTGTTTCGACAGTGACGACATTACGCACTCGTCTTAAGTATCTTTTTCTTTCGTGAATTTTAACACATTTAGTGAACGCGGTATAGTTTAGTAAAAAAACTCTAATTTCTGACGACCTGCAACGAATTAAAACAAGTTTCTAACGGTCACCTTACGAGCAGTAATCGCCTGGCACATGAACGGTGTTGTAGTGTGTCACGTTTTTTAAAGCGAAACCTCTTAAATTATTCTTATTACGTATATCTAAGAAAAAAACACACTTGAAACTACACTTCTGTAATTTTAAATATTCAGTCCGCTCGGTATAAACATGTTTTTTGAGCCTCTCAAATTGGCAAATAAAAAATAAAATAAAACTGCTTCTTTTAACTGCTGTAACTACGAAAATACCACATGAACTCGTAAAGTTAAAAACAAGATGCAAGTGTTGGCCTTTACTTTATTCTACCCAAAAAATAAATTTTTTGGATCACTGCTGAAAGTCCCATAAGAAAAAAAACTACAAGGAAAACCTTGCACGCCAGTTTGACACGCTGTGAATAGAGGCGATATGTTTCTATTCGAGCGTGGTACTCTGGCTCTTATCCCTCCGTTGTTCCCATGCGACAAACGAGGAAATTCTAAACGGTGCACATCACTCTTAAGAAAAAATAACGTCTTCAAATTTCTAATTAAAATAAAAGCATTTCGTTTGCTTCCCTAGTGATGAAGGTTAACAGCACGGCCTCCAGAAAAACACTGCAAGAACAAACTGTCGAATTAAACACCGAGCCATTGAAATATGGACCTCAAAGTGCTCACCCCAATCCATTCCGCTACTTTCAAAAACACTGTCGTGAGACTTTTACCGTTCACTTAGCTGAAAATAGTTGTAAATAATAAACTGGCAAACTTAATACCTGCCAGTGCGTTGCAGCAGTTTGCAAATATTTGGAACTGACAGCACTTCTGACAGGAGGTCAGAAGGAAGTGGAAGTCTGACTGTCTCACTCACACATTTACCCACTCATTTATACAACCTCTCACAACACATATTCCTAGACTTGTCTCGGGAGCATAACAGCGGTTCTTTGTTCGGCTCAGATCGAGGAACGGGAACTTCGCCATAATTCAATCCGCCGACCTTCACGCGTTCTCTTCTGCGTAGACCCCCCCCCCCTCTTTTCCCCGTCCCCTGTGACAGTTTAAGTTAGTTTAAGTGCCAATAATTACTGTTCGCGTAATCGAAGGACGCTTATGTTAGGTTAGAGAACTTCTACATTATTTTTTATTGTAGTTTCCTAGTATATTGAAACCATTCTTCGATTAAGCGAAAAGCATTTTTTTTTTCATTTAAATTAACCTAAAGTGATCTAAACTATTCTCAACTCTCACAGGGGTGAGGGGGAGTAGCCTGCGCAGAACGGGGTGCATGAGGAGTGACGGCTCGAATCCTGACGAAGTTTCCCGATCTCTGAACTACTATTATACTGCCGAGACTCAAGTTATTCATAGTTGACACGTACTCATCAACACTATGAACTTTCGCTCGGGAGGGCTCTGGTGCGATTCCTGGCTCCTGCCATCCAATTTCCGGTTTGCCGCCGATTTTCCGAAATCGCTCCAGGTGAATGTTGGGACGGTTCATTAAGAAAAGCCATGGCCGATTCCTCTTTCAGTTCCTGCCACCGTCTGTAATTAATTCGCTGTCGAAGAGACGTAACACCCACATACCTTAAACGTCGCATGTGGTCACGTGTTTGAGAATAATTCGGACAAGAATTTATAACTATGCATAATATCTATAGAATAAACCTGTCCTACTTCGTGAGACTAAGGCTTCGAACTTAATTAACATGAATATGTTAACCATTTTAATTGTGATCTTATATCTTATGGTACATTAGTCACTTAGTGCAGAAACAACACATACCTACTCTCTGTCGGTAACCTAGGGAACTATGTGTGTTCATTCTTCCCAGTTGTGTGAAGCCCGCAAAGTGATGTGTCACGATATTTAGGGATATGGAAAGGTACAATGTCGAGCGGATGGCTGGAATACTCAATCGTCAATAAACTCTGAACTACTCATCAAAATTCGATGAGATTTATTTTTTGCCGAGTAGATAATTTATCAGCGGACATTTGTTTATATAGCACTATGCTGTTACTTTCTAGTAAAAATTTTAAACTGTTTTTAAAAAAATAAGGGCTTGAAAACACTAAACGTACGAAAAAGGAAAAATGTCACTTTTATAATATTTAATATAATAATACCTAAGCCTCTATAATAACAACATTTCAAAAATTCCCGCGTTTTGATTTTAAAATAATTTTAACATCCGTAAACCTCTCGCGCAGAGATATTCAGATAGTTAAATTATTTTCAAGCCGAAACGCGAATATTTTCGAAATTCGGTTATTATAGAGGTCTAGATATTATCATATTATAAATTATAAAAATGACAGTATTCCGTTTTTTAGATTCTGTGATTTCAAGCCCTTATTTTTCTAGAAACTAGTTTAAATTTTTTACTTGAAAGTAAAGCATACTACCGCATAGTGCTATGTAAATAAACGTCCGCTGATAAAATATCGGCTCGGTAAAAAATCTCATCGAATTTTGATGAGTAGTTCAGATTTTATTGACGATTGATTATTCTAGTCGCCCGCTCGACACCGTAGCTTACAATACCTCATAGGTAGGTATATCAAGATTTATTGGTAGTTTTCCCTACATATGTTTTTTTTTTTTTGGTAGACACTTCGTATGGTATAATTTATATAAATGGCAATTGAAGCATTAAGTTTAAATGAGTGGTGTATTCGTCACACTTTCGCTCGTGTGAATGTTAAAGAATAGGTCTTTGTAAATAAGCACAAGTTTTAATCTAAACAAAAGTCACGAAGACATCCATGGCTTGCAAGAGATTAAGGATCCGTTCGCGAAATCTCGTGGTTTGAGAGCCAACATTACAATATTTCGCCATGCTTGCGACAAACAGTGCATAGAGATCGCAAAAAATTCGCGTGTTCACTGAGCCGTAGGCTAACTTCATGTTAAATCGTGCAGACAGCAGCTGTTTATTAGCTGCTCGCTGACAGTAAAATGGGCCAGTATTCAGTTACAGTTTTATAATTGGCTCGGTTACTTCCAGGAAGTGTCGAGTAAGTCAACGACCAATTGTGATCGTGATACAGACCTATAGCTGCTGGAATTATAGCTTGCGCCTGAGAGAAAATGCGAAATTGTCAGGTCTCTATGCGTCATCTTTATACAGCAGACTACTTTGCTTAAGATGTAGACATTCAAATATCATTTGACACTGAGTGCATGTATTAGCTAACTCTCTAAACATTTCCAGAGATTAAATATTTGATTATTTTAGAAGACACTTTCCGTATACAGCAAAGGTAAACCTACCCATATTCATGTTATTAACAGTAGAATATGTGTGAATAAGACTTCTAGATGCAGATATTTGTCATTCAACCTTCACCTTATGTTCTGAGACGGGCGTCACTGGTGTTAATGTTAATGGTCCTTACAGGGACCACCTAATTACAGTTTGAAGAGTTTCGCTGAGTGTTTGATGTGCGCGTATTTGAAAGGGACGCCGTTAACTTAATTACTATCTGTTTTCTTTTAGAAAAGGTACGTGCTACCGTCTCTATAGCGTAGAATAAACAGCAAGCCTCACTACAAATATTTGATTTAGTCCTTTTTTACAGCACAGAAAAACTTCATTTTAGGACTGTTCCTTCCGAAACACGTTTGGGTAGCTATATACGCAATTGAGAAAATGTACGTTGGTTGTTCGTGGTTAACAAGTTTCAAAAGTATCGTTGTTTGTGTAAAATTAACTTTGAATGTATTCAGTAACTTCGTGTCTATAAGTGATTCACGGTAAGTTAAAATACACATTTTGACAACTCTTTTATGGAAATTTAATTTCGCTAGAGCGTGAAATATGTACGGATCGAATTGCTGACGCTACAAACAATTTGTATGATAGTTCTGTTACAGCCTCTGAAACGGTCCAAAGTAATTAATCAATATTACTCTGCAGACTTTTCTATAAGGTACACTTATACTGGCATTGTAACTTTGAATAAACTACCGAGTCTTTACTTTTAGCCTTTACGTAGTCAGAACTTCAATAAATGAAAGTTAAATACATTTTACTGTTAAAAGAATTCAAATATTTGTTTTATTCTTTAAAAAAATAAAACTTGAGTTGACAGCTGTCTTCTTCTTTAATAACTCTGTTTCAGAACCTCCAACATTGCTAAAAACAGCCAGTTTCACACAGTGGTACAGGATATCTGCTAATTCACGGAAATGGATTGTGCCATGTGAATTGAGGACAAGGGACTCACAGCTGCTGCGGACAGTAAACAGCATTTCAAAGGGCAACTGCAGAACTGGCTGGTGTCATTAAATAACGCACATGTTCTGTCAGTGTGTTTGTTTCTATTATGCGTCCGTTCACTTGACGATACGTTTCTAACATAGACTGGATCTACTTCAGGGGCTTTAAAGGACTTTGCACACTTACGACATGTAATTAAGTGGAATGCAATTTGGGTGCAGTGGCAACATATTAGTAGCTCACGAGATATTGGTCATTCATACTGAACTGAACACTTATTTAAGCAGAACTTATTATACCTTTACGGTAAAATTATGTCGTTTACGTCCATTTAAAGCACATATACATATTTCCACGAAACTTTATTTCAGTTGCGATAATTATATCTCAGGCAGCGCAATCACGTCAAAGAGTCTGTGTTACGTAATTTGGCGTCATTTGCCAACAGTGATAATACTGTACCAGTAAAGTCTGTGTTACTGTATTTGAAAAACAATTATTTTTGTCATAAATATTATTTTTATCGTTATATGATTTGGCTTTGTAGATTTTTCCCCTCGAAACTCGAGGGCGCTAAAGCTGAATATGGCTCACTCACCACTTGCTTAATCGCCTCTAAGTGCAATGCGCTCAATGGCATGCAGTCTTTCTGTCGGCGACTCACCTGACAATGACTCCAAGCTTTCGTTCTACATTTTTATGACGCGCTAATGTAGGTAAATGTATAATGCAAGTTTAAAGTTTGCTCTGATGTTTATGTATATAAAATGTAGCAACTAAAACTGATTATAGGCTGCACTTGATGTGAAACATGTGTAAATGGTATTGTGTTCGTCATGCTAAACACACATGTTTCACCTGCCTGAGACGTACCATTTTCGTTCACAACTGCTACGATATGTACGCAGAATGCTTGGACAAACTGATCTGCGACTTGAGTATTGTACTTTTTGTTTACAGTGAATGTCCACCATAGTCTGTAAGCTGAACACATCACATGAATGTTCGCAGGATTGCCTATGATCTAGACTGTGATCTAGGCTCTGTATGTCTGCGCAAATTATTCACGTGTGTTTGAGCACAAACGGTACGTTCTAGACAGTTGCAACAAGAGGACCTTTTTTGTTACTCAAGTGTCATTTCTCAATTAACCATCTTCAAATGTTCGAAAATGCTGGTGGTAAAAAGTTATATGTAATTAGAGGTTAGCCACCCCTATTATTTTCATAATGGTGGAAGGTATCAAGTTGTATTTGCTGTTGATTTGAAGGTCCCAACAGCATTAAGCAATGCTGAAAATATTGTTTTTTATGTCATTTAGTTTTCGATATTTTGAGGAACTACGATTACAAATTTTGGTATCGAAAGTCTCATTACTCCCTAAATATCAAGTATAGGCGAAAAATGGAAAATATAATTTGTTCTTGTTTTCTTTAATAAGGAATCGCCTGCTGGAGTTTGTCGGTGTTGTTCAGTAACATCCTGTACAACTAGATTTTTGCAGTTGCAGGGTAGAATGTTTGGGGGGGGGGGGGGTGCCGAGAGAGAGAAAGAGAGAGGGAGAGGGAGAGACTCTGAAAATTCCTCTTTCCCTCCAAATAAAATTTCATTTAAAACCTTAAAAGCTTGATATATTAATTCCAGGGAGAACTCCCACGGATTTGCGACAGTTATTTACATTGGTGTCAGATGAATACGCACTATTATTTGTTTGGGTTGAATTTTTCGGAATATTTCAGTGACGACTCCAGGAAAAGAAGTTGTGGCATGCAACATTTTTCATAAGTGAGACCTTTGTTGGGTCAGAAATATATATTGGAAACAATTGACTGCAGACAGCTTAATAACGACTGTGACAGCATTTTAAATCTTTGTTGTCAGTTGTTATTCAAATAATGTACGCACTCTTTTGCGGACATTATGAGGTCCCCACTTTCTGTCCTTACTCATGCCGATTGAAAAAGGCTGTTGGAGGGGGGGGGGGGAATAAAATTTAGTATTTATTTAGAGCAAATGTTTCAAACGAAATAAATGTATAGAGTAAAGAAAATAATTGTTTTGTGTTGATAATCGTATTGTAGTAGTGATGTCACTTCAAGGGAAGTGTTTTTGTAAATGCGTGGTGCCATACATGCAGTGTGAATTTTTTAAAAGTTTAATTATGTTCATTGGTTTTTGCGGCTTGTAAGAACTAAAAACGTGCAAATTTTGGCATTGAAATGCCGTTTTGGTAAAACTTGTTGACCTATTTATTTTGTAAGAGGAAAATTTACTCCCAAATAACGTGTACAAATCTAACTCTTTTTCATACAAATATAAAAATTATGTTTTTCCTCACTTGGACGCCCCTAAAATCCCATAAATTACGAAGGTGAATGATGTATTCGAAATTATTTCTCACAGATTGCAGATCTTATTTATTACCAAACTGTACCTAGAAATTCGTTATTTATTGCTCTTTTTTTTTTTTTTTTTTTTTTTTTTTTTTATAAATTTTTTTTTTTTTTTTTTTTTTTTTTTTTTTTTTTTTTATTTTCAGAAAGATTTGTTCTCTATCTCAGTTCCGAATTTCTCACTTAAGATATGCGCCAACCAAAAACTTGCATAAAAACTTTACACATTATTTTTTACAAGGAATCATCTCGCAAAGTTTGTAACATACGTTAATAGACATTCTGTATGCACAAGCTAATGTGCGTACCGGAACTAAGTTGTAGTGTTTGTAAAGTTGTTACAGCACACTCACGAAGTTAACGGAGCTCGTACCATAACTGAGAGGAAATACTCATCCACGGACTTAACCTCCGCGCCGCCCGAGATGAGGGCGTGAATGATCGTGACCCCCTCTCCCCTCTCCACGCACCGTGGTCTTGCTACGAGCGTGGGAACTCTGGCGGCGGTCATTATGGCGGCACCCCTGCCTCCTCCCGCCCCCGCCCCCACACCACGTATCCCCCCCCCCCCTCTATCGCAGTTGCAGAGCGTACTGCAGGCCTGGGTCGCGTTAACTTTCTCGCTCCTCGGGAATTCGTTCATCCTCGGTAACTGAGCTAGACATATCCCATTATATCCCCGTTACCTGTCGCAATAAGTGTACGTCAGGTTAGGTAGTTTCCATTGTCAAAAATACTGCGCGCTGAATCGAAGGATGGTTAGGAAAGTACAATAAAAATCAATACAAAGAATGTCTAGAAATAACTACGTAATAAACGCACTGTGCAAATCTTGGGCTGAATTGGAGATGGAAATCTGAGTGATAAAATGTTGTACGACACTTTACGTGCGCAATGTGGCACCACCGTACGGAAGAATTCCCCTCTTGCACTCCATGTCCAGGTATAATCTTATGAGGCCTATGTTACGTCAAGTAATCGTAGAACCATGTTCGGACTATTCGGGATTTTAACCTGTACAATAATATGAATGTAAGAACAGTAGTAGTAAGATAAGTCTGGAGCGCAAGAGGGGAGTATGTACGGTGCTTGTTGCCACATTCTGCATGTACGACGTCATCGTGCAACATTTTTGCGACTTAACATTTTCTTCTTCAATTTAGCCCAGGATTCGCGTGATGTGCTTATCATGCGGTTGTTTACGGACATTCTGTATATGTGGCGCTGCCGTTACGCCAGTCGCCGAGGATAAACGAATGCTTCCGAGGAGCGAGGAAGTTAACGCGACGCAGTTGTGAACGCAGTCACGCGAGCAGCACCCACGTCGGCCGGTTTCTCTCCTCGGCCTCAGCACGACGCCCATTAGCGACGACGCACACCCCGCGCCCCTCATAATTATCCTCGACCCCTCCCCGCCCTTCCTTGTCCCTCGCCAGCCAACCAGCCTCAGCAAAGTAAAAAGGTGGGCGGCTGTTTCGTTGGTCCCTATCGGAAACTTTGATTGGCGGGCGACACGGGTTGCCGCGTATAAAACACTCTCGAAATGCAGGGTACTTCTTTATGGGCGCTTAAATAATTCGTGGGTTCACCGACCAGTGAGTTAGACGTCATCGCTCGCTTTACATTCTGCCGTTTGTTCATTTGCTGTTGGCTCCAGTCAGGTATGCGTATAGCCAGTGGTTCTTGCTTAAAAGAATTGTTAGATGCTGCTTTACGTGCTCCAGTGTATCTCTGCTTCGTGGTTATTGGCAGAGTGTTTTAGTGCAGAGGCGTCGCGCATTTGGCTGTGCCAATCAGAACAAAGGTTACTGCGACACCACATGCCTGTGATATGCGGGTAGAATCCCGATACGTGTGGACGTTCAAAACATCAAATTACTGATCATGTAGCAGAGCTGCAGGCGTGTGCATAATGCTTTGGAGCAAGTCGGTGCAAGATTCTTTAAAAAAAAAACAGTGGCTCTAATTATACGTTAATTACTGTGTAAGGTCGACAGATCAGAACCAATCGCAATCTGAAATGTACAAAATAACAGTTAAATCAATTACTTTCGACCCAGTTCAGCTTCCAAATCTCCCGTTTTATACTGGATTGCGCATGATTAATGTCACTTTTATTAGCGAGAAAAATTTACGAACTGAGAGGTAAACGTTGTGCAAATTCCGCGAATGTTAAAGTATGTTCATCTGATCTAACTCACTGGAAAGGTTAAACAACAACGTCCTTATATCACGCACAAACCAGTCATCGCATGAACCTTACATCACCTGCATGTCTTCCGTCGCTTACCAACTTCCATTGTTCAAGACATAATTACAGGATTCACAAATTCGCACGGCAGTGAACGTACAAAACCAGTACATAGGACAGTCACAGTATATGAAATTTCTCTGCTTCCGTTACTTAAGAGGGCGTGGCACATAATTCAACGCTAAAAGCATTATTCTATAATTGTAGGTTTCTTGAAGCCAATTTGCGAAAATTAAACTATAGCAATCCTAGACAATAGTTTCAGCCAACGTTTTAAACAAAATTGTTTCCAGTGTTACGAACTTCTGAGGCACAATCTCTGACGCCGGAACCTCGTGAATTTAACTGCGGCGCAAGAGATCACGCGTAACGAATGAGTAAATATTGATAAATATTTACACAAAAAAGTTAGCAAATACCATTATCTAGCATTTTCATTGAGTATTTTGTCCATACTGGCTTCGAAAAAAGTGTAGAAATCAAATTGTTTTTTTTTCAGCGTTTATTAAGCTACCACCCACTCTTAAAGTAAGTATATGCTGTAGAAAATTCACTCATGTGCTGGGCCAAAACAAAACTGACGTTTTCGGGAAATGAATTATTAAATACCGAAAATACAAATGATTTATATTGTGGACACATGCTAGTCCTAAATTCCTGAGATTCTTATTTTTTGTAAACTGAAACGAGCTGCACACGCACCATCAATTTTTATTAAAGACTTTCCTAGAGTAAAATACGCCCACACGACATGTTCTTGATAGAATCTTAGTTACGGGTTAATAACCTGAGATCATAAGGACGCATCAGCTTGTGTTCATATAGGACTAACATTTGTTGTTCCTCTAAAGGTTCGACCGTTCTCCCAAAATATTGATATGCAATTTTTGCGCCATCCTGTAGACTGTACTGCCTCTTGCATTTCGAAAATTCTTTTATTTTGGTGTATACTCTATAAAAATTCAGTTCCACGGCCAGTTTGTAATTTACAGTGTGTACTGATAAACATATTAGCAAATATGTTTCGGTATATACACACATAACGGAAATTGTAATGATAGGCCTTTAATACACATATAATTTCATGCATTGCTAGGGTATGAGAAAAATCTAACATTCTTAATTCCTAGGAAGATAATGAGAAAAAATTGCCTGTGAATCAATTATCATAGACAATAATAAGTAAGTCTTAACAATTTATTTTACACTTTAGTTGAATTCGAAATAAATTCCAAACACGCACGTAAGTTAGAGAACAGCCATCTATTGGATATAAGCAAAATTTATCTGTACTGTGGTCTCAAGAAAAAATACTGGAGTTGGTGCTTGTAAGATCGGCTGATATCTCATACCAGACGCGACTGACCATGTAATTAAATGAGCGCTAATATGTTTCGCTAGAGCGAAGAAAATGGCTTCACTAACAACCATGGCAAGTTAGACGTCGCACGACGACTACACGTAAGCTTGCAACACTCACGCCCAAATCAAGAAGTTTCTTTTCCCACGCATCTCGCAGCTAATGAGTGGATGTTCACGCCTACATCAAACGGACCGCCAGCAGTGCGCTGTTTTGATTCTGTACGCCTGCATATTCCGTGATGCAGCATTTCTTGTCGTGAAGCTGCGGTCGGGAGAACTCTTAAGGCCGTGCTACAATCGAAATAACCATAACCACAACCATACCCATTACCATTGCCCAAGCCATTAAGAAAACGTCTTGCTAAAATTCACATAAAAAGCCGGATGTTTACATTCCTTGTTCAGTCAGGGGCCTATTCCACCAACAGACTTTGCAACTTTTCGCTTTGCTATTTGCACTTTTCATTTGTATTTCTGTTCCACGAAAATTGTAATTTGCAAACCAAAACATGAAAAGTGCAAAGTGAAACGTGTAAAGACGTTGCACTTTTGAGCCCATTTCTGTTCTACAATAATCTTACTTTGCAGAAAGTATTTATGAATATTTGCAAAGTTTTCAGACATTGTGCAAGTACAATTTTCCATTTGTAGCTAAACTATTTATGGTGTATTGTTAATTAATAATTTATTTGAGGTGGTTAAAAGTTGTTACGTATAAACTTGGCACGTATCAAACTATTTCAGGTAATATGATGAAGAGAAATGATGATATAATAGGCGTTATAGAAGCACATAACCTACACAATTAAAACAAGAAAAAATATTTGACGCATTGCTGCGTTATAGTGACGAATCTGATGAAGAAAACAGAAGACCATCGAGGAATAATTATAAATCACTAATCAATTTTGTGATTGACAATGACGTTCAATTTAAAGAATGTTTTAGGTTAAGTGCACAATAAGTTGAATTGATTTTGGGTGCGATCGGGCCACGTCTTCAGAACATTACAAATAGCGGTAAATGTTTATCGCCCAAGCAGCAGGCACTTTTATTGGTTGGGCAATGGAGGACAAATGCATGGCGTGGCTTCAATGCATGGATTTCCGTCCACTCCTTTTGTTTCTGTATGTGCGTGAGAAACTTTTATATAAAACATATTTTTATCTTTTATAAGTTATATTTTTCTAATTGTATTTTACTCATCATACACTTTGTAACCTATAAACTTGAAATGAGTAATGTAAACAATTAATATAAAAATACTGCAAAGATTTTGCAGACTGGCTGGAAGAATGCAAAGCTGTTGTAATTTTTGATGGAACACATTTCCATTGCACTTTTCAGTTTCATGCAAAGTGCAAAGGGAATAGTGAAAAGTTACAAAGTCGGTTAGGTTTCACTGACCGGTGAAGTATTTTTTAAAACATTTGCTTCATTAATAACGTTTCCTTGTGTTTTACTTCCATTAACGTTTTTTCTCTACATAATTTTACTTTTGTTTGTTTCGTAGTAACATATATGTCTATGGACAGAAATGACACGCGGATTCTACTGGAAGAGAACTGTGATTGGCTACACTTAGATTCTCGCATAAGATAGTTGGGAGTTCGCCAGCGTACTACGAGACTATGCAATGCTTGTTGTTATGACTTTCGTTATGCACGATTGTAGCAACGAACAACTCTTACTGTTTGCTGATTTGTGGTTATTATTATTATTTCGACTGTACCATGGCTTCTAAACTTCAAGATCTAGATCGCTTACACAGTCATACACTGAAATGTATATGTCGCAAGTACACGCTGAGAGAAATGTTTCGCAAAAACCAAAAACCTTCAGAAGTGTTTGTGCTGTGTATCATATGTATGTATGTATGTATGTATGTATGTATGTATGTATGTATGTATGTATGTATGTATATATATATATATATATATATATAGAGAGAGAGAGAGAGAGAGAAAGAGACAGAGAGAGAGGGAGAGGGAGAAAGAGAAAAATAAATAATCGATCCAGCAATGTATTTTTTGTAGCCTGAACAAAAGTTATTTTGTTTACATAACAAAATATGCATATGTTTTTTAAATAGCATTTTTATTGAATAAAGAAGACTAGAAAGGTAACAAAACTTCTCCTTGAGTAAATTTTCAGTTGCTTGTTTGTCCTTCTACATTCGTAGGTTACGGCGGGGAAAGTTGACTGTCTGCTAGTTTCCAATTTAATGTATTCATTTCTGACGCTTATCTGTCGTAAATTGTTAGTTCTCATTTGACTGGGCCAGTGATGATTCTGGTTCGCTACAACGGAACGTCTGTGATATGTCTGTAAACAACTAAACCATGCCACATGACCGTCAACCAGTCATACAAGGTTCAGGACGCTACGATGGCTTGAAGAATACGCTGGCACACAGATTCTCACGATTGTCCATCGTCTCTAGCAATCTTATACACTTTTGTCTGTACCAAACCTTTTCCTCAGTGTAAGGTTTTCTAGTGGTATCCTGGATATGTTGTTTTTGAGTATATAACCCAGCCTTGAATTACACCTTGCCATACGCATTGTGTCTGAACAGTTTTATTCCCTTGCAATCTGAAGTATGAGATATGTTTCTCAAGAAAATGCTGTGAAAATAATCAGCACACTTGTCCGGAAGGTGCTATAAGACTTCCCTCCCCTAAAACTCCTCAGCAAGCAAAAATATATTACATTTGGTAGCTGACTCTTGGTAAAATTCAAATTTCCTGTGTGTCCAACATGTGAAAAGCGTGAACTGGCTGAAATTATACCTGTCTCAACTGAACAAGTTGACATTTTTTAATGTCACAATGTTAACTATTTCTCAGCCTTCTTTATTCAATTATAACTCGTTTAAAAGGCTGTCCTGTGAATATTTTTGCAGGCTTTGTTGATGCTGGTCCAATAAAACAGGATAGTGCTGTAAAGCATTTTAGTGAAGGTAAAAATTAATTTAAATTGACGCAGTGAGTGCTATATAACAGCCCATACAATCAACAAGCCTGCAGGGCTCCTTCTGTCATTAGGGGTGGCAAGTTCGCCTCTTGCACCCTCCCCCTCCTTGTGCTTGTGCACGACTAATTGTAGAAACCGTTAGTGTTTAGATATAAGTGTGGCCGCGTAAAGAAGTCGAGACTTCTTTAATGTGTAGGCAGCTGCCATATTTGCCAAATAAAACAGACAGATAGTCGTGAGAACGTAACCATTTCTTAGGGGTTTTATTTTAACCTGATACATTACCGGGCGTCTCTTCACGGACCGAAATAATTAACACTTAAATCAAGAAGACCTATTAAATTTTAGTCGCGCGGACTTTTAAGACTTACATAAATTCTCGAAGAGCTTGCGTTTAAAGGTCACGAGGCACCCTTGAAGATATCTTAATATTTTTTTAGGATATAACGAAATGAGTATTTACTTGACCTTACAAAATAAGCAACACAAGTGATTTTCTTGCCCCAACATAATACGTAGTTTATTTACCAGCGTACTTCCGACTGACAATAAAATATTCGGATGACGTAAATGTAATAATTTGAAAGAACGCGTATGTACGTTTGGTTACGCCAACCAAATCGTATATAGTTCTACACGCCGTTGCTTTTTTATCATATCCCGAGAGTTATATTCAGCTGAATCGTAAAAAAAAAAATACTTTATTACTTTATCCAATTACATCGTTCGCAATGCCGTTAAGTCCAAAATAACCGGTTCAATTCATTATACTAACTTATTACAGTAATAGTTCTAATATTACATCGAGAGTTAGTTTGCCATTACTGTGACAGTTATTATTATGGCTGTATTTGTAAGTGAATTTAATTGCGTTAATTGTGTAAAAGTATCCCAAGTTACCCCATGTATCCAGTCACCCGGCAGTTTGCATGAACTACGATCATCTACATAGATTACTTTTCGAGACTGGAGCATACATATTCCCCGAGCTGAAAGGACTTTCTATGTAGATCTAAGGGTTTTACAAGGACATTTATATTTTGTTATATCTTCAGATATTTTTTAAACGTACATAGGTTTCAATTCCCATACTCGTGAGTTTAACTGTTTAACATTGTAGTTCTAAGGAAAATACAAGCAATTGTCATAAAACGTAATTTGAAAATGGTTTGTATAGACTATTCGGGATTTTCCCGGCTGGGTCGGTCCCCGCATTTTCGCACGTGGGAATCGTACCGGACTATGCCACTGGTCGGCGGGTTTTCTCGGGGATCTCCCGTTTCACCCCATCATTACATTCCGGCGATGCTCCATACTCACCTCATGCCACCTCTCAACAGTCACTTGGTGTTTGCGCGTTTAATATAAAATGTGCAGCCAGTTGAATCGATACAATTTGATAGGAAAAAGTTTATCAGTTATATAAAATACTATTATGTCCATTTCGGTTAATTTTTTTTCCAGTATTGTTGAATTCAAAAAGGGAAATACACGGAACTATATTGCGTAATTGCGCTGCCAACAATACAAACAGTAAGGCAACTGTAGCTTATGTTGAATTATATGCAGTAACGGCTAGTGATATTTTTAAAAGGTTAAATTTTTAGTGCTCACTTTATCCCGAACGACCTATAACTAGGGACCCTAGTATTTCGCGACAATAATTTAGCCTCACTTTGTTTCCGTGCCTTACGAGCACATCTGCAGTTCTGCTTCGTGGTCAGTGATTGGATATTTTAACTGTCACGAGCCTTGAGATTCTAACGGCAAATCACAGACGTGTGGTGTTGCAGGAAAGTTTTTGTTATTGGCTCAGTCAAATGAGATACTGCTCTTCACACAGACACGCTGCCAATAACCATGAAGCAGAATTGCAGATGTGCACGTAAGGCACTGAAACAAACTGGGGCAAAATACTTTTCGCGATAAATCATGGTCTGTTCCTATAACACGCTCGACGAAAAGTGAGGGTTTTTATCACAGTATTTGCTTCTGTTTTACTTACAGGCGCTGCCGCCTACGTTCTTCAGGGAGGGCAAAGTCCGTCCCACCTCCGTTTCCTTATTTCATTTTGGCTTGGTCTGAAACGTATCGATTTCAATTTTCCAGGTCGGCCGACTTTACTTCATATTTGTACGCCTGCCTGCTACTAACCCTTCCAGTTCGGCTGTGGGGCTCTGCGCGAAGTTGTCTGCTCGAACTGGTAGGATCCAATCTGAACGTGCCTCGGCCGGCCTTCCTCCTCCCAGGACTTGACGAGGGTTTATTTCTTCTCGCCAGCTTGACGGCACATGTCTGGATCTTGCCCTACATGTTGTACAGGATGCTGGCAGTTCCTGGATTTTTCAGACCGTGCGAGGACCTGACACACTCCTTCCCCCCCCCCCAGCCCGGTTCCTGCACGCCCAAAACATATCAAGAAGCTCTTACAAAAGCCTTACACGGTCTAATCGATAGAGTTGAAATCACTCTAAAACTGTTAGAAAACCTAGTACGAGTAGAGTCTACATCCGTCCGAAATCTCAAAATATTCAATTAGATTTGTTCGCCGGGTCTATTAAAGTCTACTCTACTCCCGAGCAGCGTAGATAGCCGCCAGCAGGTGAAAAAACACGAAAGAGCGCGTAAAAAGTAAACAAGCACAGGTTCTGGCGTGTATACACAAAAGAATATCTGTTTAATGTATTGTACAGTATATATTACTAGTACGCTATTGTAATGCCACATACTTATATTGTAATACCAGTACAAAGCTATATTCTGCGTGCGCTATCCGAACTTGATCTTCGGCGACGGAAATACACCTCTTCTGCAGATGTCATAGCAGTTTTGAAATAGGCCGCCAACATAACAACTCGTTATCGTACGTCAGGAAAAAAAAAACATTAAACGTCCAACGACTGAGTAAATTCGATCACGTGATTAATACTGCAGAGTAGATTATACCACCAAGTTTCCGTAAACGCCTAACATACACGAATAACTTAGTGGAAGAGTGGTCTCAAAGCGCGTTAACAAAATAATCATACAATTTATTCTGCACCCACAGCGACTACCGAATTAACAAGTATTGCAAATTTAGCGCACAAATGTAAATTTACGGACATATAAATTAACTTGGTTCTACAAACAAACATTTTTGATTTATACACTAAAACAAATATTACGACTGAAAAAAACAAGACTTTGAGTGGGTATGGTGGGATCTTAATATCTCTGTGGCCGTGTGCCTTACCGCAGAACAGCAATAAATTACACAATGTAAACTACTGTGTGATTACGGTACTAACAGAATAACCGCCTAAAGATAAGCTTTCCAGGAGCTAGGCGAACAAATACGTAGCTGCTTTAATACATATTCTACAATGGACGGTGGCAAAGGCTGTTATCAATTAACTGGGCAAATTTAAACGCACAAAAACATTGCGACCTTAGTCGTTAAATTTGTTATACGTTATAATTAGAGGTACGTAAATTTCGCGGATTCATCTGGCAGCAGCCTAGACTTGTCAGTCCTATACACCCACTGGCCACAATCGATTATCTATTGGCTTATAACCGTACAAGCAGGTAGCAAGCGATAGCACTTTGCATTATTTACTTATTTACTACTGGCTTGCAGTATATATAATTGGCGTTCAACCTGACCTGGAATGTATCTGCGAAATTTACGTACCTCTTAGTTATAATGTATGCACTGTGTTTGTTACGTGCTCTAATGTTTTGTTTAACACGTAACGGAGTTTTACAAATAGTCTTAGAGCTAAAAGTAAGGTCGTGGTCATACTAAACGTCTTAAAAATGCTTAGTTGAAAACATTCGCCTGCCATGTTTGGTCGTTTTCATAGCTAAACATGTTAGCGAGGTTACACGCTTAAACAGTATAACAAATCAATTATCTTTGCAACCGCAACAAACTTGGAACCTTACATGCACAACTATTACTATCCCATTTACGCGCAGTATTCCTGATTTCTTAATTATTATATTGCACTGCAATGGCACTGTGTGTATTAAGCGATTACAAAACTTTTAAACATTAAAGTTTCTTTAATTTAACGAGTGCAAATGTCGCATCAAACAGCTGCCATACTTGTAACACAGTCGTTGCTCTAAGTAGCCAATAAGATAACAGCAGAGAAAATGTCGCCCGAAACTACTTATGAAACTAGTTTACTTAGACCGAGAAGATAACGCATTCAAAACTAGATCGGAGCTCATGTAAGCAACCCATGAAGTTGAACTTGTTTAAGGGCTTGGGCCACGAGTTTCTAAATTTTTTATGATAATTATTTTTTAAATCGTGAACGGGACCCGACCTCTTAAAAACGTTATTTATTTTTGTTGTAACTGGTTTTATCTACGCACTCGAATTGTGGCGATACGAAATACAGCATGACGGTAACTAATTAGTCAATTAACGAAATTTCCTTCGCATTTGTAAATTAAGTTACAATGTTATTTCGCTTGTCTTAAAAAATAACATTTCATAGTGAAATAAATTTGAACGAAAGCTACAGGGCAGTTTTACGTTATCGGTTCTCGTCTAGGTTTGAAAAATTGATTGTAAAACCGAGAAACTCCGGCCAATACCCTTAAGATTCGTGAGTACGTTGACGGTATAGCGTGTCACGAGAAAAAAAAAATATATATATATAAACGTGAAACCACGTAACGTATTCTTATTGAGGTTATCTATGAACACAAAACACACCTGAAACTATAATTCTCACTTTTTGAAAATTCATCACGCTTGTTAGAAACATGATTTGGGGTATTTTAAAATTGTTATAAACTGCCCTTTTTATATTGCTATAACTCCGAAAATACGATATGCATTCGTAAAATGCAAAACGAGATGCATGCATTGGTTTTTGTCTCATACTATCCCGAAATATAATTTAAGGGTCACCGCTTATAGACCCATAGGAAGAAATAGAGTTCTACGGGAACCTTGTACGCCAGTTTAGCTCGCTGCGAATAGAGGCGACGTGTATCTAGTTGAGCGTGGGACTCTGGCTCTTATCGTTCCGTGGTTCCCACGTGTCAAATGCGGAAGTTTGAAGCCGGTACACAACACTCTTAAGGCGGCCGCCTGCCTGACGTTTCAAATGCGTTGCAGCGTGTTCGTAAACAGGTTGTTTCTACGAAAATATTCCACGTGTGCCCATTGTGCCAACGTAGGAAAAGATAACACACTTCAGACAAGGTCGGAACCTCATTATTAAGACGCCACGCTCATTATAAACACTGTTTCTAAGCCCTCCAACATGGCTAAAAACGGCCTTTTCAGACTTCCGTACTTCAAAATGTACTGATTGGATATATATGAAACTCAGATTGCGACCTGCACTGAACATAGTTGCAGATTTTCCACCAATAAAATGATATGGTCACCTCTTAATGTCCCATAGTGAAAACCGTTCGGCGGGAATCTTGCACGCTAGTTCAACGCGTGGCTCGTTGAGGCGACGCGGCATTTGATGCGCGCTACAAGGTCGACCTTACTACTCCGTCGCTTTTGAGCCTTTCACGCGCGGGTAGGCGGCAAACTTACTCACTCTGTCGTGCATAGTCTGTCAGTCAGTGTGCAGTAGACCACCACACTACCTGGCGTATGTTTACATAGCTTGGTGATTATGTTGGTCCACTGACTGCTAGCTGCCCCGACCACTCCGGGCTGTCAGTCGAGGCTATACCGTGGGGAGAGAACTGGGCTAGCTACATGCCAGACAAAAAATGTACCACGAAGTAAAAAATAAGTGGTGGAGAGAGAGAGAGAGAGAGAGGATGTAGGCAAGGGGTCATTTATAAGAGAAACTGACATGGTAATTGTGATGCTGGCACAATCTTCTCGCTGTAATTAGAGTTCTAGCTGTCACTGTGCGAGTTTCGTGATTCCTTGACTAGGAAGTGTTGGAGAAGAGAGGCCTGGGAGAGTGGTGTGCGACACAGAAGAGAAGAAGAAAGTCCAGTAGAGGAAGAGGAAATAAATGAACACGATATTTCATTTGTGAGCTGGGCAGGCCTACGAAACTAGGGTACAGCGCAGCTACGTAGTTGCCTGGGGGCAGATCAAATATCGCCACCTGCTATTTGCACCGACACACCGCAACGCAAGTGCAGAGCAAGTTAAACGGGTCTTCTATGGCATTACGTGAGTATATAATTCCAATCGACCAGACGCAACGCAGGTGCAAATTTTGCGTTCACCTGTAAAAATCTATATTTAACCCCCCCCCCCCCCCCCCCGGTGTTCTCTAGTAGCGCCTAGATCCTACGACTATATGTGTTTGCAACGTACAGTTTAAAAATACAAGTTGAGAGTTTAAGGTCATAGGGGTATGGAAACATTCTAGACAACTACTGATTGGTCAACTCAATAATATAAGTACCTCAAGTTGTGAAGTAAAGCTTTTACTTTTACTCTCTTCATCACTTATTATATCACTTTAGAAAATGTTTACGAGCTGGCTCATTGAAGTGTAAGTGAACTTCTCAAACGCCTTATGAATGCAGCTACAACAACAATTTTGTGGTCAGGACACGTATGTAACACGTGTTCAACCCAGTTTCCAGAGAGCTTATGGACTCCAACCACCTGTCACAGAAGCGCAACAGTTTGGTATAAGACATATGTATGTGGTTCAGGGTAAAGTGAGCTCTTTTGAAGTCCTAGTTACTATTTTCCATTTTAGATAATTTTTAGTTTCTTAAATTTTTTAATGTAAACAAAGATATTTAAGTAACAATCAAAGCTTATAGATTACATCGTACTCAAAATACAAAGCCTTGGTACATATTGTTGCGTAC
>PNEQ01059428.1:21498-44373 GCA_003012365.1 Medauroidea extradentata
GGAGAGTTCGCTATTGGTAGTGCTAGAGGAAGGTGCTACGCCTGTGGAGAGAGACTGGTGAAGACATCTTGGTGACGTCAGAGTCTACTGTGAGGCGGCAGGCGGCTACCTGCGGAGCAGTGTTGGCGATACAAGAGGACTGCTGCGGCGGGCTGACAGGCGAAGAGGAGGTGCGCGACGGGAGTCGAACAGAAGACCTCAAGATTGAAGACAGCGGTGCACTCGGGGTGCTGCGCAGCACATGGTGAGCCATCACTACTTCGGACTGATAAGGTTGTACATTGTCATTATCAGAAATACTGTTGATTGGATATATGACTGAATTTTATTGTGATTTATAGTGTTTAATTAATTGATGGTAGACTTTTCTTGTGCTTTAATTGTCAAAGTTAATTAACGTGTCTGTGACACAGGAGTAATTGTGTGCATAACTAATTCTGTTGTGAGAGTTCTAGTTGATTACTGTTTTGTGTATTTCGTAGCTTTGTGAGCTATTAAATCCAGTACTTAATTTAACTCTTTTATTTGTAATTATAAGACCTCTATCCAAAGAACTCATGGGAATTGCCCACATATAAAGTTTGTGCTCTTAAATTTGTAACAATATTATATAATATTTTTTAAAATTATTATTCTTGACAAGACGCGGTCTTGTTCTCGCAACGCCCATCATTTTATACGGATAACGCCAGTGGCCACTCTCAAAGTAACTATCAGCAGTTTATAATTTGTCCTGTCTTCCATACATAAGAGACATGTAACAGATGTAACTTCCCGCGGTGATGTGCGGAGACAGGCGACGCTAAGCCTGCCAAACTCGACACTCACCGCTTCGCTTATGTTCGCGGTGTGCCAGACTGGCGTTCAGTGTTCTCCTCTCACAATTTTCCCTACCCGACTTTAAGAGTGAATATATACTAATAGAATTGCAGTTTAAACATTCTTATTATTTTCTTAACTGCAATTAGATCTGTAACAACAGTAACGGAAAGTAAATATTTACGGTGTCTAAAATTCTATCAGTATGTATTATATTCCGTAGTTAGGTTAAGAGTTCCAGACATTTATCCAGAATAAAAGTTATGACACAAAATACATAGCGTACATGCAAGATGGCGGCTATCACTCACTGGTATGACAGCGTAGTACACAATTCAACGCTAAAAGCATTAATATATAACTATAGGTTTCTTGAAGCCAATTTACGAAAATTAAACAATAGCAATCCTAGAAAACCCCTTTAGCCAACGTTTTAAACAAAGTTGTTTCCAGTGTTACGAACTTCTGAGACACAATCTCTGACGCCGGAACCTCGTGCATTTAACTGCGGCGCAAGAGATCACGCGTAACGAATTAGTAATTCTGGATAAATATTTACTCATACATTTACCCAATACCATTGTCATTGAGTATTTTATCCGTGTTGGCTTGGAAAAAAGCGTAGGAATCAAGTGAAGTTTTCAGCGTCTATTTATCTACCGCGCTCTCATAGAATGTTGTTAAGTCCAACGCATGCTTCTAGTATTGTGTTTCAGGATTCCTGGCGGTGTTTTTGTACTAACAGCTGTCTAAAACTGCTGTTTTCAGCCATTTTAAGGGGCTCATAATCACGTTTATAATAAGAGTGGTGCATTTTCAAAACCATTGAAGCAATTAATTATACTGGGAATAGGTTTAGTTGTTTCATGTAGAAAGAATAAACGTGGCACTCTACAAGCCTGTTCACGTTTCATCTATTTAAACCAGACACGTGGGTTTGGAGCATGCTCACGTGTCAAACTTGATCATGAAAGTTCTTAAACTAACAGGAAAGTCGATTAGTAGAAGATACCTGAAAGCGGATGATGTGTTAGCGGAGTACTTTGGCCGTTAACTTGTTACTTACATTCGTGGTTGAAATCAGAACTTTTATCGCTATAATTTCTTTTATATGCATTCTTCGATCAGCAATACAGTGAATTGTACTAACCGACGAGTTGGAGCAGTTAAATCAAATGAACCATTTTATGTATAAAAGGACTAAGCGCCATTGTGATACAACTGAAAAAATCTAAGTTCAATGATAAACACCTGCATTTAATTACAGTTGCATGCATGACAAAATTGCAGAACATGATTTCGTACAAGGACATATAAGTTATTAATGTATTTAAGTTTTAAATTCATGTATTTGCTACTAATTTCAGAACAATAATATATCGTGCTTGGTTCCTTTATGCATAATATGGTTAAAATGTAACTGAGGTGAAATTATCTTTGAACCTTTAAATTCTTCAGCTAAGAAATGCACTAATTCTGTACCTATAACGACGGTAAGGTCTAGCAAACTTAACTGCATCTTTAGTGACGAGAAGCGAGAAGCTTAATTGTTGTGTTCAACTTAGGTAAGTAAAATAACTTATTGCAATTCTGTTTAAAAAAAAATACTAGATCAGTTATTAGCAGTCGTTTTAAAAAATATGTCTCAGATACTGGGATACGCGAGTATGAAGCAATACCCAGGGGCGGGTAGAGACTTTCGCCATGGCTGGCGTCATGTTATAATTTTGAATATGCATGTATAAATTTCCGGTTTATTTAATGAGACGGGGCATTATACTATCGTAACAAACAGGAATTAATTACAATTTAATTTAATAAGGTCGCTATTTTTAACGTTTCTAGAAAAATTTCCGATTGTTTTAAAGTGCTCACAGAGTGATTTTATCTAATTTTCTGTATCCTACCCTGCATATACTAATACACTGTGTCAAAATTCGCCTGGTTTTGCAAAGAAAAAACGTTTTTGTTGCGGCCATAAAAGGTTTTGTCAATATATATGTGTATCGACTTTTTTTATAGTGATTATGACATTTCTTGTATTCGCTGTAAAATTCTACTTTCGGCAGCAAAAAGTGTTTGTGGTCACTACAAAAAATTTTAGTGGTGTGTACAGGGACGGATCTAGGCTTTCCTTCGCTCGGGACAAGAATTGTGGTTTGCTTCTCTCCCCTCCTTTACCATAACCTTTTTCCCATCAGTCCAATCAACCCAACAGTAATAAACATATCCGCATACGTTGTTTTGCGCTCACGTAAATAACAGTATAACATTTTTGAAGAAATACATAAAACCTGCACTTGCTACCATTAGCAGTGTTTTAAGTATGTATTATAATTGTAAATACAGTATTTACAACGTTATTGGTGTTAACGGTTAATAAAAATACAAAACTAGTAAAAGTCTAAATGTTGGTAGCTATGGTATCTTTTTTTACACTCGTTTACATTTCATTATCAAATAAAAAGTTACAGCACCACCAGCGTTCCCTCAAACCCGGCGCCCGGTGCAGTCTGCCCCTCCCCCCTGCCTTCCATATAGATCCACCCCTGGGTGTCGGGAAGAAATTCCGCCACGCGCCAACGACGAGCAAGAACGACGTTTGTAATGCGCCGACCATGGTATCCAGCAAGCTGTGTTTCCTCCGACGTGAGCAGTGTTACTGAGAGCTGGAGGGTAAGTGGCGAAACAAACCGGTCCCGTTCCTTGGCATCGTGTGAAGTGTTGCCGCGTGTTATCTCACGTCGAGGACCAGAGAGGCGAGTGTACGCTCAGCCAAGGTGCAGCTGGCCTGCAATCAGATAAATGTGGGGGGTCTTCCACTGATTGCTTCGTACTACGTGACTGTCAGCTGGAGAGACTCTCCGGACATTGCACGCTGCCTTCCTTCTCTACAAGCGTTTATCACCTACATTTCCTTTCTATCAGACCGTCCTCCTTGTGCGCCCCGACGTACCCAGTAATGAAGTTCCAGCTACCTGCTTGCGTCTGCATTACGACCACGACGGTATAGGGATAAACAAAACTCTTAAATACATTATGGGGCCGGATTATACCAACTTAATAAACGGATATTAAGAGGGCGTGATACATAATAACTCTTAAAGCATTGATATATAACTGTAGGTTTCTTGAAGCCAATTCGCTAAAATTAAACAATAGCAATCCTTGACAATAGTTTTAGCCAACGTTTAAAACAAAATTGTTTCCAGTGTTACGAACTTCTGGGGCACTATCTCTGACGCCGGCGCAAAATCACGCGTAGCTAATTAGTGATTCTGGATAAATATTTACTTATAAAATTGGCAAAGACCATTATCTAGGATTGTCATTGAGTATTTTATCCATATTGGCTTCGAAAAGCGTAGAAATAAATTTATGTTTTCAGCGTTTATTTATCTGCCACGCACTCTTAAGAAGGAGCGTTTGACAATTTTATTGTTTTTTCAGTTTTGAGCCATAACATTTGTTCTGATTGTATTATCGAAATGTTCTCTTCGACAAAGCACAGGACACAGTCTTGATAAACTGCTTGATGTAATTAATAATGGAATCGTTCATTAATTTATCATGCAGAATCATTGCAAGATAATTCTTGAAAGTTTCTATTATTATCTTGCAATGACAAATTAATGAACGATTCCATTATCATTTATGCCAAGCAGCTTGCCAAGAATATGTCCTATGCTTTGTCGAAGAGATGATATTGCTAATACAATCAGAACAAATGTTGGGGCTCAAAACTGAAAATACAATAAAATCATCTAACACTCCTTCTTGATGGCTCGGTCTATATCAGTTTTCAACGTCATATTTATATTTTTACATTTGTACCAGATTTTTTTTCCTATTTTAGACTTAAATTGTGACTGAAATTTACTCTTATTAATTTTTTATCTCTTATAGTTTTTTTTTGTAATGATCCGTAAACGTCGAAAATTTGCATTTCACGGTTTTACGTACGACACTAGAGCCAACTGACATACTAAAATTAAAAAAAAAAAAATAACAAATCAGTGAATTACATTGTTGTAGGTTACAAGATATCCTATACAGAACAGAAACTAAAATATTTTTGCATTGCTAAAAAAATGGTGAAAATTGAAATTAAAGTTTAATAAATTGATGAAATTTTTACAAACACAAAAAATTTTATTTTTTAGTTCGATAAGTCACTTGGTTTTCCATTAAAGCATGACACAGTTCTATGCACATTTGTACTTTGCTATTCCATTATAAATAAAACTATGAAAGATAAAAAAATTTCATTACAGTAAAAAATAGTCACAACGTATGTTTACAAAACGAACTATTTATCGTACAAATATAAACATAGTTAAAAAAAATAGAAATTTTCGTTTCTAGTGCCCCTTAAGCAGGATTAACAACCATAGTTTACGTACGTACGTAGATACGCATGTGCGTAAGACTTGGAATTGGTTTCAGAACACAGCAAAATCTGGACTTGTTCAAGAGTGGTTTTTGTTTGTCAAAAGGCAGTATATTGTTAATCATTAAGTGTTTTGCAACGAAAGATATATTATAATTTATGATAAAATAAGGAAGTATTAAAAAAAATTATTAAAATTAGGTTTAGTATAAATTCCTACGGCTAATTTTAAGATGAATCCACAACCACCACTTAGCATACGTAGCGTACAAAGTATATAGTTGATCAACTCTGTCACGTACACTGTAAAAAAATTGTAAAATTTACAAAGATTTTCTTTGTAAACTCATTCGTTTGTAAAATTACAAAGGAAATGTTTTTTTTTATAAAAACTTTGTAGTTTCACATACTTTTGTAAATTTACAAAAATGTCACGTGTAAAATTACTTGTTTCTAAAGTAACAAGGATTTTCTTTGTAAAAATACATAGGAAATATTTACAGTCGCCCAAAATCACAGTTTCGTGGAAATTACATAGCAATAAAAATCACATATTGCGTTGCGAATTTTTCTGGAAAAAAATGAATTTTCATAATGAGTGCATACTTTAGGCTACAATAAAAAATAAAATAATAAGGTAAATATTAAGAATCACTACTCATCGTGTACCGGAGAAACTATTAGTTTTACAGGTAAAGTTTATTAATAAAAAATGTTTCTACAGTGATGAAAAGTAGTCGTACATAAAGAAAATTGTAGTTTACTTACTTTGAAATTCCTCAGACCAACTCCCGTGTTTTACGTGTTCGCCGTAATGTGTGTTTATGTGGTACTAGCGTTAACTATTGAAAGAAGCCCTAATACGTTGCGCAACTGTTCTTCAGGCAGTAAATTCAGTTGTAGAAAAACCGTTATGCATCTAACACGTGTTTTCGCGGCGGTAGCTGTGCGTTTTCAGGGAGAATTTGACGATGTGCAGTACAAATGATACTTGCATGTGAAAGTGCATCACGGCATGCTAGAGGCGTATGTAGTGTGTATTTTATAGACGTTTTAACTTGAAACTCTCGTGGATGATAATAATTAGTTGAATTTCGCTGATTGAGACACAGGAGCGAATGCGTTACGCATACAATGTGTGTTGAGAGATGTCCAAGAATGTACTTCAACAAAAGGGGACAAATGCATCATTCACTGATCGTGGCGAAGGATTTATAACCGCCATCGAGTTGAGTAAGTAACAAATTTTGTTTCAGACATTTCTCTTGTTATTTTAGTAAAACAAGCGTGCACCATGTGCGTTTGGTATCGTAGGGGTTGTGAACTATACTTATGACGTTTTAGCAACGGTAATATCTGCCTAACATGCATACAATATGTATTAAATATTTGTTTGTTTTGTATCTTGGTGTGAGTTCTATTGGCATTAGAATGTGGTTAAATAGGTCATAGAATGGGTATTGTGTATCATCGGTACATCATGCGTACAACGTGAATTAAAAATGCAACGTATTTTGTCCGGATGTAATTCAGCTAAAAATATTTTTAATGTGGTATACAAGTAAATTAGTGCAATAGGTAAATCGCATGCATTTACTACGGTATTTGTTTTCTACGCTTTCAATTCATGCTAGAACGAGTTAAAATAGCTTCTGTTATTGTGCTTATTATTGATATTTTGAATATTTAGTGTTCGCGATGTCCCAGATTTTAACATACCTTTACCGCTATAGACTTTATATAATGCAAGCGTATTTATTACAGGTGGCTATGTATTTCGGTTATATTTCATTGAAATTATTCCTAAATATTATATTTCAGCTGTTTATTATTATTATTATTATTATTATTATTATTATTATTATTATCAATTTACGTATTTTTACCCCAAAATTTCCCTGATCTTCATAGTCCTCCCCACTATCGGATACGTAGAATGTAGGCATAATTATTAATCGTGACTACTAATTTATGATATTATTCAATGTTATTAATCGCAAATAGTACATTTCTGCAGTTTTTTGTTAGTTTTCGCATGAGTAGTGATTTTTGATATTTACAAGTGGACGGTGTTATGCATCAACAGACTATGCGCCAATTTCAATTTACTTATAAAATATTTATCAGCTTTAAAACGGTCTTATAAAACGTATTTTGCTCCTATATCCTGTGGTTATGTATATTGGTTTTATAGGGCTAATATTATATTTGTATGACTGTTTAAAATCCGAAAAACTTACAGCATGTTTAGCTGGTAACTTAAAATTGGCGCATAGTTTCTTTATGCATAACATCGTCCAAATAATAAGTTTATCACTGAACTTACTGTACATTCAGTGGGCCTATGCAGAAATAAACTGAAATTCGAAGTGAAGGCGGTCTTGGGGAAAGTTACATAGTGTTACCCCGGGGATGAGGGTTCGAGTCTACACGTCTCGATGTCATTTCTTTTTCAAAATAATTTCATTTTATATTATTTAATTAATTATTTAATATGTACTTAAAGTGCCATTATTAAAGTAATACGAGTAGCCTATTTAAATTTTAGTTTTTTTCTTTGTTGCAAGTACAACCACAAGATTATCCCTTATAATTGTACAGACATATACTTTTTTTTTTTTTACAAAACTGCCTTTGTAGTTTTACAACGAATTTCTTGGGAACTGGGATTCCAAAGATTTTATTTGCAAAAGTACACTTTATTTACAGTGTACGTACGCACACTGTACGTGAATTTGTGAATGCTTGCATACAACCTCAGTGTTTCTATTTTACACGTATGTACGTATGCACGCTACACGGTGGTTGTGAATACAGCTTTTCGTTGGTCTAATTATTTAATTAAAGTACAGTTTTATATCTAGTTCAAAAATAGAAAAAAATATGATACATCAAAAAGGTAAAATAATACAGCTGCAAAGTTTTCATTTGGAAAATCGGTCATTTGTAATCGTGATGGTTACGTTGCCGATCAAACTCAATTCCGACCACATCGTCTAGCACTTTAAACACGTGTTTAAAAATTTAAGTGAATAGATTTTGATCAGCACTTAACATCTAGGTTTTTCAGCGCTGGTGACGATGACATGATGTGAGTATGGAGCAGCGCCAGAATGAAAAAAAAAAGGGTGCACGGGAGATCCCTGAGAAAACCCTCCGACCAGCGACATCGTCCGGGACAATTCCGACATGCAAAAATCCGGGGACCGACCCTGCCGGAATTCGAATCCAGATCACGTTGCTTGAAGGCAACTGCTCAAGCCACTGTGCCAACTGCGACCCCTTAAAAATTGGAAATTTGAAATGTGTTCTGCTGTGTTATACGTGAATATTGAAATATTCAGGAAGTACAGATTTTTAAAATAGTTCGTATGAAATATCTACTATGATCTGCGATAAACTACGTGGCATTTGTAAAATTATACTCAATGTGACCACATATGAAAAAAATTATTTTAATGTTAGTAAGTTGATGGTACTGGACCCGGCTTGAAAATCTGACTCTATGGATAAAATACGTGGACTGTGAACCAGCATTGCGCGATGTCTCTTGATTCTACTTTATTTATTCTATAATTGTTACCAGACAGCTCTGGCAAGTCACGTTTATAACAGAAGCGTGCAGATTTCAGGACATAAACTAGTGGTTAGAAATATAGTTAGTAATATTATTACTGACACACCGAGTAAAGTTGTGCAACGGTTACACGATGGACTCGCATTCGAAAGGACCCGGGTTCGATTCCCAGTTCCGGTCATCCTGATTTCGGTTATCTATTGTTTCCCGAGATCAGTGCAGGTGACTGCTGGGATGGTTTTTCAACAAATACCATGGCCAATTCCGCTCCCGGTTCCTGTCTTTGTGTAAATATGTTAATACCGTGTCTTATGACCTCGCTGTCGGCGAGACGCAAAGACCATAAAAAATTAATATGCCTCATGAAATTGTATAGTGAGGAAAACATCATCCATTTATGGTGAACATTTAGTCGTTTGAATTTTAGGTAGAACACACAGGTTAACCGTTATATTTTATATTAAGTGTATCCACGGTAAGAAATGTTTCATAATCATTGTGTGTGTATGTTTAACTTCGTTAATGGATCACTCTATCAAGAACTTAAAGACGACTCTCATTCCAAATTGACTCATGATCTTGTAGTAAATAAATGTAGCAAGAAAACATGACTCAAAGAACGTATCGTGCCTTGGACACATGATAAAGTGAAAGAAATGCAGGTCAATAGTACTGCGTTTTGTAAAAAAAAATCATAAAAACGTGCATTTAAATAAATATCTTAAAATGTTCTTGTGACATTGCATAGTTGGTTACATTTTCATGTTATGATAAAGTTAATGATGCCAGTTCCCACGAAAACAAGATATGTCCAAGTGGTGGGTGGACGAAGTACTGGGTAGCATCCTGAGGTTGCTAGGCTGTCTCAACGTGAGTATAGAATTTCATTGGTGATGATTGGTGGCCTGCGAGAGATCCGCATAGTTGTAGAAGTAATAATGGGCGTTGGACGGATATGCTGATTTCGAATGCACGTTTCCAATTGCTATTGGCTATGAAGTCGTGGATTTAACAAGTTGAAGAGAGACTCAGCTATACAGGCATCTTGTTCTCAGGCTGTATACGTCGGGTAGTTAAATCAGACTGTATTTTGCGTTCGATGCAGCTGAAGGATGTCGGAAGATGGTAGGGACTACAGATGCTGTAGGAATTGTAAGAATTCACTGAGGATAGTGAAGTCAGGGAAATTGCCCTACTAGAAGTTAGTGATAGATTGCTGGACAAGAAAATTACTACAATTGGTTGATTTTATGGAGATTTTTCACTTAATCACAGTGAATCTTGTTACTTCAAGGTACTGATTTACTATTAATTTGCCTTTAACAAGTTCGATCACAGCAACAAATGATTACATATTATTTGTAAACAACATTAAAACTAGCATGGAGACTTAAGCCTTATGTTTAGGAATTACTGGCGCCGTAGATATGTGACACAGCCAGTAGGTTTACTGCTGCCTTATTTCCTGTTTTGGCAGATATGATATAGGGGCCGCGGTGGCCGAGTGGTCAGACCATTCGTCTCGCATCAAGGCGATCCGGGCTCGATTCCCGTCGGGGTTGGTCTCCGTATCTTCGCATGTGGGAATCGTGCCGGACACTGCCTTTGGTTGGCCGTTTTTTTTAATTCCCCCCCATCCCCCCGGTCCTTTCATTCCGGCGCTGCTTCATACTCACCTCATGTCACCCCTCGCCAGCGTTATAGACCTCGATGTTGAGCGCTGACTAAAGTCTGTTCCTCGGAAGATATTCTTTGCTGTTGTTCTGTTCAGTTGCAGCGAAAACGTATTGTTTTTATAATGAAGTACTGTTGTGTTGTGCTCGGAGTTAAACGTTGAGTTGTATTGTGTGCGCGCGTCTTTTTTCGAATTAGGACTACCCTTAAAAGTAGCGTTGTTATGCCGTACTGCCATATGCAGATACTTCGACTGCAGGGGTAACATTGACCAACCCAGCGTATTTAATTTGGTGACATTTGGTAAATAAATTGCATACTTTATCTAAATGGATGTAACTGTAGGTTTTACATACTTAAATATACGCGTTTATTTCTTCATTAAATGGTCCCAAAACAGCCTGTCAATGTTACTCTTGCAGTCAAAGTATCCGTATTCATCGTAACTTACTCTGGTCGACTGTTAAGACGGACCAACTTAATGAAAAACAGTAACTACATTATGTTAATTGGGTTTTACATCTCGTCGTCAGCGAGGTCAGTAGAGACGGTCGCACACAACTTGCTGCAAGGACAAAACCTGGAAAATGAATCAGCCATGGCGTGGTCTTTGTGAAGGAACCGTCTCATAATTCGTCTGGAGAAATTTCGGGAAACCACGACAAGCCTAAATGAGGATGGCTGGAACCGGGAATTAAACTCGTGTCCACGTGATGTCGTGTCGTGTTGCTGTTGCGTCATCTCGCTCGAAGAAACTCACATGTTGGTTCTACTGTCTTGGGGTGTTTCATTCGGTGATGCATAGACCCGTATGTAAAAATAAAAGTAATGAAACGAGTACAGTTTATGGTTTAGTCCGTTATGGACAAACACCGACATGTTTTAAGAAAACGTATATCTCCTGCCTATCCAGTTACGAGACCCTGGTGAGGAAGAGGTTACAGCATGTCTGTGTAGTGGCACACAGATTGCTGGCACACAGAACACAGACTCAGAGCCGAGGTAGGGTGGTCCAGCCACCTGGTCGCAGCATCCCTCCCTCTCCACAAACCATTTACACTTTAATTACGGAGATACAACCGTCGTTTAGACCGCACACCTGTGTAATCTCCACCGCCATGCATCATTCAGCGCGAGAAAAATATTTCTCCGCTTCATCTGATACATCGATATCGTTTTTTATTAGGAAAACCTCACGTCTAGAACGCTTGAAAGAATTTCCAACCTCCTTGGACTCCACCCCGAGTAATTCTTGCTCTTTTTATCCAAAGTAAATAACTTCCAATTGCTCTCTAATACAATTACGCGTTCGGTCGTACGTGACTAGGAAGTAAATCGGAAAACAATTTAATATAATAGACACGATAGGCAACTGGTTTCTGTGAATTAAATTTAAAAAAGTCAATGTATTTCTATGATTTCAATATTTTTATCACCCAAATCAGTTAACACTGTGCCATCACTTACCTACCTTGAAATAAAATCTGATATTATTTTCCAGTGTTGTTACTTTGTTAGTAAATTTACCACTAAGAGAACATCTATTGAATTCCTCTAATTTGTTTAAGTGATAATTGTATTTTTTTTTTCGAATAAACAAAAACAGAGAACGGCTGACTGCTACGTGAACATATTTATTTCAGTGTACGATATAATTTTAACATAAAATTACTGGCCTATGTTTCCAAATCCCAATTGAATATTTATAAAATACGAGTACAGTTTTTGTGGTATAGTCCGTTATGGACAAAAACCGACATGTTTTCTTAAAACATGTATCTCGCTGTTTCGCATAATGAGGAAGAACTACCTTACTAACCTGTATCTATCCTCAGATAAATAATATGTTGCACGTTTCAACTCAGTAAGCATGTATAGTAAGTGACTATTTTCTTTATGTATAACACTGGGATGCGATGTCAACCTGTTGTATTGCGCGCGTCTTTCTGTGTTTGTATGTACACAGTGAGTACAAAAATGTGAGGCATTTTGCTTAGCGAAATTATTTTGCTTGTGGTTTTAGAAACAGGTTTTGTATTTCGCTCACAGAATACGCCGTTTTCTTTACAAAATTATAATTTTTGGATCTTCTGTAGGTTTATGTAAATAAAGAATATTTTTCGTTTAGCTAATATAGCTAAGTAACGTTTGTTGCCACACACACACACACACACACACACACACACACACATATATATATATATATATATATATATATATATATATATATATATATATAATGTAAGGAAATAAAAAAGCCCAAACGAATTCCTGGCGGTGATGACTCATGAAAAAGTTAGCAGACATTATATGAGACACTTTCAAGATAAGTGAATACTAAGGGGCTTTTAAAAATCGAGTTAAAATAGTAATTTGTCAAAATTTAAGAAAAACTTATAAGTTAAATTACAATTCTTTGGGTTATGTTTACTGGTACTGAGGTCTTTAACCTGTAAAAATTCAACATTTAAATCTTCCTCTTTCATGAACATATTAGGGGTGACCACCTCTATAATGCATAAACTTTATTTGCCGTTAGGAAGAGTTGTGCACAATTCAAGTCGTCTATTCGAGCAGTAATACATCGTAAGGAATAGAAAAGGTCATCTTGTTGCAAGCTCATGGAATGCGCCGTTTACCAGATACAATCCACAAAAATATTGCTGGGAAAAATAACAGAACGCCTGGTATGTAGGCAAAAAGTGCTACTTCCACCAAGGAATTATCTTACACGTGCGCCGTGCTGTCAGGAAGATGCCACCTGTGATGCAGTTGTTTACAAGCATCGCAAAATCCACGCAAGTTCAAATAACTCGGTAAATTTGGCAACCAATTTAGTTTTGCAGCGCATTCAAGGAGCTAGAAACAACAGGGCATTCCTTGTAACTTACTATGTACTGCTCCAAAGGGCAACATAAATGGCTCAGAATTCCTAACCGCAAATAAATTTTATGCGATATGAGGGTGGTCATCCCTACTGTTTACATGAAAGAGGAAGGTTTAAAGTTTTGCAGATCTAAGATCTCAATATCATTTTACATAACCCACAGAATCGCAGTTAGATTCCTAACAGTTTTTCATATTTTGACAAATTGCTATTTAACGTCGATATTTCACAGTCTTATACCTCTCTTAATGTTCACTTGTCTTGAAAGTGTCTCATATAATATCTGCTTAATTTTCCATGATGAATCACTCCTCGAAGTTTGAGCTATTAATCGCCTTACATTCTGTAAATACATACACTCACGATGTCTATAAACAACCGCATATTGAGGACACCCATAGCAGTCTTTACTAGCCGGCCGCGGCCTTAGATCTGGCAACCCTGCACACAAGGGTCATTCTAACACTTATTTTAACTCTCCAAAGGCAATGGCTGTACCTGATTCGTTACACTGCCCTGCATACCGGCGAATCAGAGGAAGCCACTGTCGTAGGCGGGACAAAAGAAGTGTTAAAATGATTCTTCCTGGCAGTGTTGGCAGGTCTAAGGCCGCGGCCTTCTACTAAAGACTGCTATGGCACACCGCGCTAATCCGGGGCCAACTTGGATACAAAAGTGTTAGTGGCAAAATGTTATACAGTTAACGTGCACGATGTGGCAACACTGCAAGGAAGAAGTCTCCTCTTGCGCTCCTCGTCCACCGTGATGGTGAAATTTCGCGAATACAATGACCTGCATGTTAGAATAAAATATCCTATGCATACTCAAGCCCTGTCTATTCGTTCATTGTCTGTTGTTCCACTGAGTAGCAGCTGGTTGACTAATGGTCGGAACTTGAGTTTGCATTGTATATTTGATTCTAGCATGCAGGTCATTGAATTCGCGAAATTTCGCTATCTCTACGTATTTTACGTCAAATACATGTAGAATCGTGTCCGGACACTTGGTATTTGAACCTGCACCCATAATACGCAGGTAAGAACAGTGGGTTTAGTAGTAAGATATGTAAAATACGTGTGAAGCGCAATAAGGAACTAACTACAGCCACATTGTGCATGTAAAATGTCGCCGCACATTTTGCCAATAACTTTTTCGTCTTCATTTTAGCTCAGGGCTCGCGTGGAGTACTTATTACGAGGTTATTTGAGAAAGAGCATAGTATGTTTTACCACGTGACATATTCGACGTCCTCCGCAAGGAAGCATTGCCATTAGAGTAAATTTTCGCTTGCGCAGTTACTTATCCTGACATTCATGGGCCGAGCAGGAAAAAGAAGAATTTAAAACTATGTAGAACTCACGAAACACGTTCTGATGACCTTATTTGGATTGTTTATTTTCGTAGAATACTCGACGGACACTTGGCGACAAATGACTTGACTGGTAGTGATGTAGTATGCTTGATCCCAGCTTGTACTTGACTGTTTCTGTCCAGGTAAAATAGTTGACGTGAAGACGAGACGTATGCGGTAAACCTGTGAACGTGCCTTCAGTAAGAGTTATCCTATTGGTTGCTTCCTTTCCAGGCGGCAGCTACCTGTCTGTCCACTTCAGGCAAATACAAATATCGATCTATATTTTTATTTTAATGGGCCCCCTTCATTTCCAATGTAATTCTGGAGGGGCCAGTGCGAAATACTTTACTCTTGTCATTTTATATTAGCTTAGTCTGTCAGGTGGTGGTATACATTTATTAACCATGTACACTCTTTGGATAGGCATTCGATGAAGTAGACTATGCTGCATACGATAGTATCAAACTCGGACAACTTCAGCAGTTGGTATAAACAAGGTGCCAAACTTATGATTATAACTTACAGTTATTTTATCGTTGGATACTAAACATATTCTCGAAATCTGTGGTTTGTAGATTTGAATTAACAATAAATATATTGCTGTGAAGAATATAACAGCTGGCATCTATCACAGACTTAACTCCCGTCTAAGAAAATGGTTGTAAAGGTGATTTTATGTGTCTTTATGTTAACCAGTTTTTTATTTAATCGCTTCTATTCTAATTGCCTGACTCGATAATACTTGGAATTGCTACACAGAATTGCTCAGAAGCTAAGGAAGTAAATAACAGGCGTTGCTGCTAATACCCGACTAATATGTAGTTAAGCAAGTTGTCCGTTATTTGTGGTGCATTAAATGATTAATGTAGCTGTTCAATTACCTCTTCCTAACTTGTACTGTAGTGTACAATCTTGCATATATCAGCCGAGAGAGAAAAATAAAATAATTTCAAGTTGGCCTTCAACATGAAAATAACCACATTAAACACTCAGATACTTTCAGTTAAGAAACTGGACCTGTTTCAGAGATAATTAAAGTCAATTTATTTGAGATTTAGCCTACATTTGATGAACTTTCTTTACTTAAGACTGATAAATACGAATATTAAATTAATTGACGAGAAATTCACAACTCATCTGTGCCTCATTCCTCAGCCTAGAGAGAGTTATGATGTACTGTCACTCTCATAGATAATAATTTACGTTTAAACGATAGTCTACGTTAATCTGAGGCTATTTTAATGTTTTTCGAGGATGTCTTGAAATTAAACTGCAGAAAGGAAACCATAGTGTAATTCACGATCACGTGGTAAATTTCAGTCGCTGTATGATGTGCGTGTACAAAAATTAAGTTTGTCGGTGATATAACATAGCTAGTTGGTTCAGCCCTTTTCAAAGGTTAAAAGTCGGTAAGAAAGTAAAACTAACTTCTTTGTGCGAGAAACTGATTTTGTTACTTCTTTGGCTGTTGAAAAATGTCCCATATGTTTGAAATGAAAAAAAAAAATGTCATTCCAAATATAACAATAATTTTCCAGAATCCTCTTTAATAACTTATTAATCTAATTACTAAACCCACCCGTAAAATTTCTCACTAATTAGACTTTTAAAATAATTATTTAGCCGCGCGTGAGAAATTGTCATGGAGACGTTGCGTTTTCCATTGCATGATATCGTATTCGAAATTTTGTGGAAACTACTTTATGTTTTGAGAAGTATTTTGTAAAGCATCGTAGTTGTATACACTTTATTCATAATGTTCATGTTTTAAGACAAGCCAACGAATAGATGTTTTGTTGAACATGTAGTCTTTTTCTGAGAACCTGCAATATAACTGGTACTGAACATTTGAGCGGTGTACACGCGATGTGGAATTGGTTCTTTCACAGAGACGTTTGAAGTTCGTCGCTAGAGTGCATTCATGCAGTTAAGTGAGATGTGGTTTTCTAACAGACTGATTCAAATAACGAAACATCTTGAGAGTGATTAATGGACACATTCAGTGCTGATGATAACAGGGGCGTATGGTTGACTACTTCCCGCCAGCCTCCGGCAAGCAAAAAACGCCCAGACCTCCGTATCCTGCTTCTAAACGAGTAGAATTTTCTGCCACATCTTAGAATCACATCTTAGATTGCGTGGCAGGATAACGTCAGGATCTTATATATAGCGTCAACCTTACCCCATGCTAGTCAATCTGAGTCACTATGTCGCCCCTTTTTAATGGCCTCATGGTCTACCCTAAACATCCGGTTTGCTCTTTTGTATATGTAAGTATCAAGGCGAATGGGGCATTTTTATTGTAAAGTATTTTTCAACCCAAGTTTTGCTGATCAAACTATTCTTGTGTGCTTGGAAAATCTTGCGTTAATGGCCTGAGTAACAAAGTCATAGTCTTTATTAGTATTTAATATTTTGTTATGATAAACAAACGGTTACTAAAAAACTTACACGTATCTTCAAAAAAAGTAAAATTTACTGTTTTCGTAGTACGAACTTTGTTGTTCTTGGTTTAAGTGCGAAATTGACTACGTGATCGTTGTGGGTTTTTAGTAGCAAGAGGAGTGCATATTTAAGGATTTATGGTCTAAATGATCTTCGGTATTTTTGACACGTAATTCGTCTGGAAACTCGGACACATAAGACCGTGCCCCCGTTATATTTTTTTTTAAGTATTTGTGCCTAACACTGTTCAACTTTTGCACATAAGATATCATGTAATTTCCGCAAAATAAAAAAAAACAGGCCATATAGTTTTTGCATAATCACTTATCAAAGACACAAAATGGCCATTGCGGTCTAGTCAGAATCAAAAAAGTAATTAACTAATGAATTAAAAATTACAAGAACAGAATGTCAGTGTATCAATGCATTTTATGACATGTTTGACAAAAGTTACTTTTGAAATTATCTGTAGTAGCCAAAAGTCAAAGTTATTCAAAAATATACTCATTTTGTTCAATTTTTAAAAAATGCAAAAGTGTATTGCTTTGTGTTTACAAAGGTATCTTGAAGTAGCTCACATCGTTAACTATCAATATGAATTACCTTGTTTCTGCAAGTTAATTATTTTTGATTATTTTGGCTACACCGCAACTGCCATTTTGTGACTTTGATAGAGGATCATGCTAAAATTATGGGACCTAATTTTTTTTATTTGGGGAAATGACATGTTACCTGTTGTGTAAAAGTTGAACAGTGTTTGGCACAAATATGAAATTCGGAGTTTTTACGGGTCCAACGTCCTTAAACGTTTGCAAGCTGTGAATATATTCATCTGGCAAAAAAAAATCATATATGGTTTGGTTTTGTTAGTGACACAAGTTACTGATCATCTGGTGAAACTGTTGATAAAGTGTAGATATTACGTTTGTAACACATATACTTCTATACATTAATGGCCATCTTACTCTGTCTAACTGAACGCATCAAAGAATGTGTTTTTCCTGTTACTTTAACTAAGCGTTTATTATAATTTTATTATAATTTCTTTTACTGTATAAAACTGTTAAGAATTTGTTCCTTTAAAATACAGTTGGTGATTTTAACGTGGTTAAGTGGGAGACAAGGCTGTGACATAAACTTTTCCAAAGTAATAAGTAGTCTACATTGTTTTGTTGTTTTGGAATTCGAACTTGATGTTATGAGTGCAGGTTTAAAATCTGCGATACACTAAAACTACTGGGACAGAAATTTCTTATGGACAAAAAATGTAAATTTTAATTTTAGCCTGTAAACATTTTTCTTACCGATTCGGTATTTAGCTAGTAGCATCCTAGTCGTTTTATTGACATTTTCAGTGTATTTTGAGTGTGCATGAAATACATCATTAGTATCCTTACGAGCAATAGAAATGTCGGAAATAGCTGTGTTTGTGAAATAGCAAACCTAAGTAAGAATTTGTAGTAATATTTAACGTTAACAAAACTTCTAATAAAGCAAAAATATTTTATTTTGTAGTTAATTGGATTGTAAAAAATGCCTATTATAATTTTTTCTTCGTAGGGATCCGATTCGTATAAGGCTTATGTTTAAATTCCGCCATTTTATAAGGTAACTCTGAGGGGAGAGGGGGGTTGATGCAACACATAAGGAATTTTAAGGATATACTGTTTTAGTAAGTGCGCGGGAAAATATTACGGTAGGATACTATTTTCTTTGGGCATTCGTGTAAGCCAGTGACGACGAGCTGTAAGTTTCTTTAAAAAATTTCAAGTAATAATAAAAACCCTGCATGACTGCATCTTCCTCTAGCTGGTAACTACTCCCTAGTTATCTTACTTCTTTCTTGTAGGTCTATCTGGCTGTGTTTGTCTTTAGGAAACACATAAGAAATATTTTCATGCCTTACAACAAATTTTATCTTTATTAATAAATTTTACTTTACTATTGGTGCCATAAATAAAATTATTGGAAAATTGCTTTGTAATTAAATACTATAACATTTTAAAGTTTTTTATGCAGATAAAAATTGCTGTTTTAACAAATTATTGTATCAGTTGTAGTCTTTAGTGGATGTTGGTCGTCAGCAACGTCAATTAACAAAAGTTAGCCCACCAACAATGTCACTTTAATAAGAGCATGTGAGGCTTGAGGCAGTATAAATATGAGCCCCCATTTTTGTAGTGAAAATGTGTGTTTGTAGTCCCTCGTACTTTCCTGACATGTTGGCTGTGTTAAAAGCTGGCTCCGACCTCGGCAATTCTTGATATCAGCGACATTGTCTTTACAGAAACCATCATGGTTTTATGGGAACTTAAGAAAAGCCCATTAATTTTTAATTGAAATAATTTATATTTTTCCGTCCAAAAAGTGAGGCCCGGGGAAATTGCCTCTTCTGCCCCCCTCTCCACAAGAAGTTGCCCTGTTCACCAACGTAGCTTTAAGATTTGAAACTTGCTAATGCCTTCGTCTTCGTCAGCTTGTAGCGCGGCTTCGTAGGCGCGTGTAAATGCAATGAAATGGCGAAGACACAGAGGAGTGTGTTGTCTGAAAGTTTCGCGGCTGAGATATAAGTCCTTGTTTTGCAGTCACGAGCAGTGAAGCTTGTCTCCTGTGGACGCGCGGCGCAGTAATTCTGATTAGCTGCGGCAGGCTGTTTGCAGTGAGCCGTCGCAAATGTAAGAACAGGAGTGAAGCGAGAAGATCTCGAGCATAACCCAGCTTGGAGTCAGTGTTTCTGCTTGGAAACACTTCGTGTATTTGACGTTCACGTGGCGCTGAACGTAGGAGGTGAAGGACGTGTCCCTACAACACTAAGGGGAAAGGAATGATGTCAGCGAATGACTGGAAATATCAATGGAAGTTAACAGCTGAACTGCTCGCCATAATTCGATGGGACATTATTTTACGAGTAGACATGTTATTTATGGCACTTGTTTATACAAAACTAGTCAGTTGTATGCTTTGTTTACGAGCGAAAAATTATAAACTATTTTCAGAAAATAAGGGCGTGAAATCAGAAAATCCATAACACTACAAAAATTTTATTTTTATATTTATCAAAATAATAACTTCCAGAGCTTTATAATAATCAAATTTGAAAATACAGACTTCTTCGTTTGAAATTCGGTTATCACAGAGCCCTGGATACTATTGCATAGTAATAAAAGTTTTCAATTTTTATAGATGTTGTTTCAAGTTCTAATATTAAAAATAATATAATTTTACATGAAAATAAAGAATACTGCTGACAAGTTTTGCATAAGCAGACGTCCACTTATAAAATATATACTCGAAATACAAGTCTCATCGAATTTTGATGAGTAGTTAAGGTTTTATCCTCGCTTAATTATTCCAGTCATTCGCACGACATCTTACTATTCCATTAAGTTAATTCTCGAAAGGTTTGTTGAAATATTCAGAAATTCGATAGTTGATATAGGAAAACTACTATATGAGAATAATAGGAAATAGTTTCTGCCAAATTTGTGAGCAAGCGTGTTGGTAATATAATAAATTTATAACATAGATTCTGGCGCAAGAGTTTACGTTGAATGATTTCGTATCTTCTTTGGCAAAACCTTTTCTTTAAACATTAATGACAGGTTTTTCTAGGATTATTTTTTTCTTTTCTAATGTTTACTTTCAAATTCGTGGAAAATGTAAAAACCATTTTCAGTATTACCTAGTATGCCAGTTTTTTGGATTATTTTTCAGTACATCATCTAATAACGGTTTTTCGCAAATCGTGACGTTTACGTTGATCGGAGGGTCTTCTCGGGGATCTGCCATTTCACCCAGTCTTACATTCCTTGTTTACTCTTCTCCCATCTCGTCTTACCGAATTCATTCTTTGGACCGCTGACCGACGGGTGTGTCTCTCTGTTACAGCTGCCGGCATTATCTGTACCCCAGTCTTATCTCATTCACGATGTTCCTGAGAGAATGTGTGTGAGTGTTGGGTTGTCAGAAGTCAATCTGACATCTCTAAAATTATATAGTCCTTATCGAAATATCGAGTAGACCTACCATCTCTTTGCCATCTCAAACGCCACCATATTTCTGTCGCAAGTATTGTATATAGCTCTATCAGTATAAATCTGAGAATGTCATGTTATCTGGCAGCAGACTGAACGCCAAGATACTGTGTGTTTATCTGAACCTTGCTGTTGACGGGCAGTTTGCGTGGCGAGCCTGACAGACTTTATTAACTAATTATATAAGGTAAGCTGAGAAACACCGTCTATCCTGAAATACGAGCACACAAAGACACGAAGGAGTAAGGGTTCGTTCCTGAGGTTTTTTTTTTCAGACCGGTGACAATAGCTAAAATATTTTTTAACCAAAAGCTTTGAGTCAATGTGCAGTCACACGATGCACAATATTGTGGATTCGTTTTTGAAAATAATATACCATTCGTCTGCAAAAAAAATTTGCTTATTTTTTGCTTATTTCCACGACAAAAAACGTGGTACTTTGGGGGATGAAATCTAAAAAAATTTTTTGTACATTTCTACAAAAAAAATCAGCTACGAATTATAACATATAAGTGTCAAAACTGTAGAGCAAAATTTTGATATGAGTATTAGGTAGCAATAAAAAAAATATTTTCGAAATTACTGCAAAACCCGGTAACAAGGCCTTTAAACCAATAATGTCACGGAGTGTGTTCTAGTGAGCATGAACAAGTGAATTATAGATGGCACGTCGCCAAACACAATAACACGGCATTTGCGCGTCACTATCAGATATTTATTAAATATAAGTAATAGGTGATGGTGGCAGTACTGGTTACATTGTTATCAATTCGTGTGTTCCTCATATCGAATACATTTTTTTTTTCGTAACTGCAGCGTTGCTGACCCCATTGTTTGATTTTTGTGATGTATCGCAGTTGATATGGTTAGCAAAGTTTCTCATCCCAGTCAATATAAAATTGAGAGATTTTGGCCAGTAATTAACATGGAGATCTCTAGCGCTGGTGAGGGGTGACATATTAGTATGGTGCAGCGCCGGAATGAAGGGGCGGGGGAAACGGGATATTCTCGAGAAAACCCACCGACCAGCGGCATCGTCCGGCACGATTCCCACATGTGAAAATATGTGGGCCTAACTTACTTCGCCGAGAATCGAACACTGATCGGCTTGGTAGGAGACAAGTGATCTAACCACGGCCTCGTCGATATATATATATATATATATATATATATATATATATATATATATATATATATATATATATATATATATAGTAAAGACGTGTAGCACATCCTTTCTTAACAGCTTCCTAATTTTCGTCAGTCCGGAAGAACGCGACTTTTGATTGTGTGATATCATTAAAAATCGTCTCGCATCGTAGTTACGTAACACTCCGCGCTCGTTTTACATTCGCTACAGATAAGCTACTTTCGCGATCATGACCGGAGATCTAAGCGGGAGGTTCCACTTTCTGTGCTTCGGGATCCTTCACTTGAAAAGATCATCCCGATGGTTTCAACTGATGGACAATTTTAATTGGAGTGAGTGAGAGATTTTGGTCAGCGCTTAACATCGAGGTCTTCAGCGTTGGTGAGGGATGACATGAGGTGAGTATGGAGCAGTGCCGGAATGAAAGGGCGGGGGGAAACAGGAGGTCCCGGAAAAACCCGCCGACCAACGACATCATCCGGCACGATTCCCACGTGCGAAAATCCGGGGACCGACTCCGCCAGGAATCGAACCCGGATCGCCTT
>PNEQ01059429.1:0-19065 GCA_003012365.1 Medauroidea extradentata
GGCTACAGCTATTGAGGTGGGGTTGCTTTTAAAAATAGATTTAGCTCAATACGAACAACTTCCTCGCTTTCTTCCCCCATCTAACTTGAATAGCAAAAAAGTTTCTCACTGACCAACTTTTTTATGTTTCAGTTCGTTAGAAAGCGCGCATAACGTTAGAAAAAAAATTATGTACAACTAACGAAAACAAAATTAGCCTCCATATTTCTTCGTTGGCCTCCAGATATATGAAATTACACACCATAAAAATTTGGATACGATTTTGCTTTTCATTAGAATGTTATGATGTGATATATTTAAAAATGCTTGAAAACAGTGCCAAGTTCAAAATATTTGTTTTTAATTTTTTCAACCCCTTAAAATGGCGTAAATTATGAACCAAATATGTCACCTGATGCGCGTTTCGATGCTGTACAATATGCAAAAAATTTTAAGATCAAAGTTATAAAGTGAAAATTTTAGGATTTTTGGCAACAGCGCGCGCCGAAACAAGGACAGTGCTTATGGCAGTTACCGTGTATTGGAAAGAGAGAGCGAATGCCCATATAAACCTGTACTGCAATCTAAGCGTGAGACGCTCTATAGTGTAATTACTCCTGAAATGGGACATTTTACTTAAGATCCTATAGTTATGAAGTTAAAAGATCGTGAACCGATAAGTTCAGAGCCATATAGTCTTCCAAACATAAAAGTGTTTAAGGACACTATTTCTGACTTGTTGAACAAGGAATTATTGAAGAACGTAAGAGCATGTATGCTAGCCCGGTTTTTCTCTTGCCAAAGAAATCTCCTGGACAATACAGCGTAATTTGTGATTGCAGGCATGTAAATGAATGTATATGTATATTGATACTTTTCCAATTCCGTTGATTGATTCACTACTTCAGTATTAGGGTGAGGCTCATTATTTCACAACGTTAGATTCATATTCAGCTTTTCTGCAGTGTGAATTAGCCAAAGATTCTCGAATACATTTAGTCTTTCGTACACCCTGGAGACTTAACCAGTGGACTCTTTTACCCATGGGGGTAAATTGCAAACCACAGGCCATGTCCAGAGTATTGTACCAAGTGCTAAGTCAGTACATGAATAATTATGTTTTCACTGACATTGATGATGTTTGCGTAGGCTATATAGCAATAGCTTTGAAGAACATCTTCAGAATTTGAAGTTGGTACTTCAAACATTAGGGAATGCGAGGTTGACTATAAATCCATGATTATCTCAGCTGTGACAGATGATAACAGCTGGCAAAATGGCGAGCGAGCTCTGTAGAGTCGCAGGATATTTTTGGCTGTAGCTAATGCACAAAATACTAAATAAAGTAAGACAAGACCAATGTTATAATAACTATTAATAGATATGATTAGAACTAAACTGTACTTTTCAGCTACCCAAGTGTTTGGATGTAATATGTTTTAGTATCAATTTTGTTTAAGCTAAATAGGTTATCTTATGCTAGTTGATTCAGTTCATTGTTTATACTTACATCTTGTATTACATTACTACCGATCGTTCCGAAACTATTCTCACGTAAACAAACGCAATTTCTACTGAGCAGTCAAACTGTTTCGTTACTTGTGGCTGTCTGAGGAACCATTTTTCACAACTTTATTGAAAGTGCTACTTATAGCCTACATATGTACGGTAGCTAAAATTTTGCAAATTTTGTTAATTCTAGGTACACAATTAATAATAGCGTCTTTCGGACATATTTCAGACGCACGAGTTAGCTAAGAAAGCATTTTTCAGGAATTATCAAACTCGGAACACAGTTATTTGTAAGGTTACTTGACTTATATATTTTGCTCATTTCGTGCTCATAATTTTTGTAAGTTGCATTCTTTGAAAAAACAAATATCACACTACATATCTCAGGACCCATTTTCAGAATGTGATACTACTAGGTGCACGTTTATTTATTTTTATCACAATTGACATGTATGTATTTTGGTCATGCCGTGTTCATGTTTACAGCGTGTTCACCATTTTAATATTTTCTTGAGACCAATCTTAATACATAGTAATTTATCATTTTCGTGATGAGGGCCACGTGAACATTCATGTTCACACAAGATATCAGAGGAACTATTTTTCCGAATTTGATAGAACACGCTACACACGTTTATTTGAAATACAAAAAAAAAAAAAAATTATATCCGACATTTTAATCAATGTTTGCACTATATTATACCTCAGGAACCAAATACAAGCACTGAATGTAGCTGTGTTTATTTATGTATGTACTTAGTTAGGAAGATATCACGCAAAATAAAGATGCTTAGTAGCCTACTACATGCCTTATGATAAATACATTTAGTAATATGATAGTGTATTATCTAAACTCAGGTTTATTAAAGTATGTCTATACCATGGTATAAGATTGCATTAAAATATGAAATAAAGCCCTATATATAAGCTACCGAGGGTAACTTTTTGGTTTAATATGTGTCTATGTCTTGAAAAGTGGGTTCGATATTCACGTTGGTAATGTTTGCTCTTACCTCATCACCTCTTACAGTTTGGCCAGGTATTTTCCGAGCATACTGTATGCACGTTTTTATATACACAACTATAGGTATGTGCAAGGAACAGTTTACATCATTACTACAGTCTCTCTGCAGTGTGCGACCAGACTTATATTACCCGGGAACACAAGCCCTCCATGTCACGCCAGCAAACATTTATGTTTTCATATTGCTTCCACAATACTGCAGACAACCTAGTGACTCGCCTGGAGCATTGTATAGACGCTTCACAATAAAGAGAGCACTCAAAAACCCTACGTAACGGCTAACGGCAGGAAATGTGTAACCTCTATGGACACGTCACTGTATGTTTTCGCTTGTAACATAAACTGTGTGGTCTATCAGACCATGTATAGTTAGATAAAAAAGTATATTAATTATATAAAATGCAAGTACGTTAATTTCAATTCATTTTATTTCATTATTGTTGTATTTATGTAGGAAAATACACGGGACTATATTTGGTAAAATACTGCCAACCATACAAGCAGTAAAGTAACTATAGTTAATGTTGAATTATACGCAGTAACGGCTAGTGATATTTTCAAACGTAAAATTGTTAGTGTTCACTTTATCCTGAACGACAGTGGTAGTGCATCGGCAGTATAACATCTGTCTGTGCCAACTACAAAACTGGGCCAATTTGGCTTTTAATGATGTTACTGTAATACCAGAACTTGTTTATGTCGGTCTCGCATTACTGTATCTAAGACTACTTTGCGTATTAAGCATACAATTGTTGTTGTTTTATTTCATTGAATTTTTAATTCTATAACAACTTGACGTGTGTTATTTTAGTTTAAAAACTTTGGGCAAAACTTAACGCATTTGCACAAAAATGATTTGTTCGTTATTTATACCTCATTGCGTTTCATAGTGCCTTCAAGTACAACTTCGTTTAGTTGTAGAGCGCTTTTATAGTTGTAATTAGTTTTCTATTGATCTGTCCTCGACGATAATAACTCGGCATGCGACATCGTGTTCCATTCAGCATGTGATTACGTCAAGATAGAGGGAATGTTGCATACAACCACCAGGACACAATGTACTGCAAATAAAACCTTTGTGTGTGCTTAAGAAGATAACGGTGGACATATGTATATTACATAAACAACGCAGTTGTGGCTAATTAGCCTGCTACCTATCGGGTCTTCTTACAAGTATGGAATCAAACATTAGGTTTTTCTCAATATATACATGTTTATATAAAGTGACAAATTGTATATCTAGTTTATTTCAAAGAAGGGATGAGTACAACGTAACATATCTTAATGTCAACATTCTAATCATAACTTAGTTTCTATACGTACCGAGGCTTGCTTGTTGGGCAACGCGAGATAAATGCCAAACAATGTAAAAGCATTTTATAAAGTCGCCACACACACAAACCTGACCACATTGCAATCGTCAATATTCATGATATTCATGCCAATTCAAACTAATGACAGCCGTAAGAAATTGAAGAACGGATATTCATTATTTTCATTTAAACGTTTTCCTTTGTATATTTTTATACATGCATGCGAGCCTGTTTCCTGGCATCATGGACATTCTGTATCAGTATTACGAGACTCAGTATTTGGTTACAAGATGAAACTTGCTAAGTTGCAATTACTTCAAAGGAAAATCATGTAGTAAATATTGAAATAGTTATATGGCGACGTAAATGTGTAGTGTAGTACAAGTAGCAACTTGTAGTAGTACATTTGTAAATTTCACAATTGCATTGATGTATATAGAATTAATTAAAGAAATATTAAAATTAGGTATAAAAATATGCACGCATATTCTATACGCACCGTCCATAATTCGTTTAATAATTATAAATTGCACGCATTATTGTAGAAGGTCTACATTAAAAAATATAACTGTATTGTAGCTTCAGATACTTGAGATAATTTTATTCCTGTAAGCAAAGGTTTTAGAAGAAATTATGTTATAAATTATTGTTTTCTTGTATTGGCTAAGGTTTTAAAAAATACTTATTTTTTGTCTTTAAAAAGATGTGATTTAATCCCCTAGCATTAACAATAAACTGTCAGTCGTGTAAAAGTGGCTTTCATTTTCTACATTTGGCTGAAATGAGCAAAGAGCGGAAATTTCCAATACTTCTTTCTCGACTGTTCGTTTCCTTTATTTTGTTTCCTCAAGTCGTCTTTTCCCCAAGTCTCGCAGTCGCGAGCGTTTACAGGCGCTCACTTTAACGAACCTATTTGTCTTCTTTGTTCGGCTCGCATTCAAAGAAAGTATTTCACGGCGAATTCCTTCACTCCTGTCCTTCCACTTGGTTCATTACACTGCCAGGATGAACGCAAAACTGTAGGACGATAATTCTCTGCGCACCTTAATTATAATTAGTCGAGAGAGAGAGAGAGAGAGAGAGAGAGAGAGCTGTAGTTAGGTCGCTATTTGCCTCCTGCGAGACACTGCAGCGAGGAAGTAGACGCAGTCGCTCCTTGCAGAGAAGCTACTTTCATCAGCGAGACCTGAGACATGACCAAGGATGCAGTTAGCGACCATAATCCACCTGGCTAGGCCATAGAACATCTTAACTGTGAGGAAGACTACGACTGCCTCTTATTGATGAAGAAACTGTCTGAAGTGTGGTTCGCCAGTCTCCACAGCAAGTGTTATTCTTGACTTCAAGCATCTCATCTGGAATATCATACTGAGATGGCAATAACTGCATGGTGCTGTACGTCTGCCTTGTCTTAAACAAGGTGAATTTGCTTCTTCGTAATAAATGTTGACTTCATGCCTACAAAATTATTTACAAATTACAAAACAAAATGTCACAAATTCATAAAGTAGAACAAACCATACTGGACTGAGTAATGTAATACAGTAGGTTTTCCTGTACGTCTGTTAGTTACTAACAGATAAGGTCGTGAATATAGTGTGCGTAGCACAGAGCTCTAGTGACACTACACCAGACCTCACCTTACACAACGTTCTCTGTTTGCATTTTCTTAAGGGACCTGACATAACCTACCTAAGTACCATGTCATGAACATTAAATATAAAACCATATCCGATAATTAAATTTTTATTATATACAAGAATATATGAGTTGGGCCACCCCAGCCCCCAAAGTCATTAATTTCATTCTAGAAATATTATTTGAAAATATCCGCCGTCAAAACACACGAAATAATTATAAATTTTCACATTAACAGGAAGACACTCTACATTGGGGCGCGAACTCTAGACACGAGGTACGTGAATTAGTTCTGCTTGAATGCTCACGCATTTTTCAATGCAGTAACCTAACTGATTACAACCATTGTGGTAATTTGCCCACATATTGAAGATCACTCGGATATCAAATTATAGAACTCGTTTTCGGGAAGACGAGAAATAGAAATCGAATCCCAGTTTCTGCTATGCATATTTCGATTTACTATAGTTTCCCAAAACCACTCCAAGCTATTACATGGTGTTCCTTACAAAGGCCATGGCAGATTCCTCTCCTTGTGTCAGGTTGTGAGTGGCAACCCTTGCCATGACACCAGTGGTACTTGCAACACCTACAAATAAACAAATAAAATATTGTTTATTTACATTTGCTGCGAAGCCATGCAAGGGTGAAGTTACATTAATTAATTGCTCGATGTAACTGACGTCCACATATAAGTAGTGTGTTGTGTTGGTTAGTACATGAGAAGTCCACCTGCGTCGTCGTGACCTGCACGTTATAGGCTGACAAGTGTGGAAGCAATAAGGACGACTCACCGGGCTCATAACACTTCAACCTAGCCTTTAGGCGCAAGTCAATGAACTGCCTTGCAATCTTCTTGCATACAGCTCTCTTCATGATACATTCAGCGGTTTTAATTTAATTTTATACAACACACTGACGTACGTTTTGTAACAAATTTTAGGTTAGTATAAAGGATAAAATTATATTCTAAAATATGATAACTGACACTCTTTTAACTGCTAATATAATCGCTAGTGTTCTGAAAATATCTCTAGTGAACTGGGATGCAGCTGGCCTGGCTGACAATACGCTCTGAGAGACTAAATCAATTGTGACTTATATTCTTCGGAAAGTTGACTTTCCCTTGGGCCTTATCGTGTTAACACACGTTCGGAATTTTACAGAAAACGCGTCTGAATGTGTTAGAAAAGATAAAAATGTTTCAGTAAAGGATTCTGTTCCAGCGTAGAAGCAATTTTTCATATTTATGGAAAGGCATAAAAGACATTACGCTCATGTATGAGGGAAAGAATATCCCTACGCGGTGGCAGAATACGTAAGAGAGAACTCTGAAAAAAAAAAACTATTTTTTGTCGTAACTCATGATAAATTGTGCGGACCTTTCTTCTTCTAGAAGGAGGGAAGAGAGTCGACAGAGTTGTGTGTCGAGGTCGTGATTAATGTCTTCACAACTCGAAGAATAAAGCTCAGAGTTGTCTGGTGTGGCTGCCACAATGATGTTACAACATACTTGAATATGCTCTCCTAATATCCTCCACGCTGCACGAGAAGAACTGTGCAGAATAAGAGAACGATGAAGAGAAGAATCAGGCGAGACTGAGAGATGCTTCCAGAATCTTTAACCCGCGTATTTAAAACAAATAAAGCCTACCCTCTCAATTTTGGCTTTTCAAAAAATGTCACATCAAACAATACTGCAAGTGTTTTAGCTCAATAGTTGCCAGTTTTGCACATTATCATTTACCTGAATGTACTTGGTGTCAATAAGTTTGTCCTGAGCTGCAAAGTGTGAAAAACGTCACTGAAACGACATAAGTGAACTAACTCTCAATAGTGTTTAGAAGTTTTTCACCCGATATTTGTATCTAAAAAATTGGGGAAGGTTTCTTTTGTTCAAAAATACTGCAATAAAGTAGTTTCTCTATGAAATTTGCAAGAATCGTGTGTTTAAGTATATTTAAGGTAAGTGTATTGCTTTAAGAAACTAACTTCCTCTAAAAACTCTTTACAATGAAACTTTCAATAATTTAAATTTATGAATTAAACAAATATTTTCGAACACCAGAAGTTTCCGCTAGTACGAAATTTTACTATGTGATTATCGTTGAGATTATGTACTCGGTTTTAATCTTTCAAAAATACAATTATATTTTTTTGTTTTCTCATTATCTATATATATAAAAGGATGTGCCCCACTCACTGACTGACTGACTCATTCATTAATTCATCATCAACGCCCAGCCCAAACCACTGGACCTAGAAACGTGAAATCTTTAAGGGAAGTTTCCTCTTGTGGCGTAGGCGCGCACTAAGAAAGGAAATTTTGAAATTCGGCTATTAAGGTGGTGAAACGGGGTGAAATGTATTTTTTGCAAATCTTTGATATTTCTCGAACCCGACTGGCTATCATCGTCTTATTCACTTCGTTAGGTCGCAAATACCAATGTCTAGAAACAAATTTCAGGATTTTTCGAAATTTTTATATTAAGGAGGTGAAAAGCCGTTTAATTCGTTTACAGTAAATCCTCTCTTCCTTTTAAACCACCTGAAATATCGAAGTGATTTTTTCTTTAAAACGAAGCTTACGCAAATACCTAAAAAGTAATTTCAGGATTTTTCAAAATTCGTTTTTGAAATCCGGTAAAAAAAATAAAACAATTTTTTGATTAATCAGTCGTATCACCTAAACCGTTAGAGATATCAAGGTGGCTTTTGTCTTATAATGAAACATAAGTAAATACCTAAAAATAAATTTAACTTTTTTTGTAAATTCGTCCTTGAAAGCCTATAAAATAATAAAACGTGTTTAAGAATAATCTTTCGTAACACCTGAAATAGTTCAAAATTTGTTTCCTTTTTATTTCTTGCTTAAAGTTAAACCTCTTTGTACTATAGCCTGTACACGCGAAATAACTCTCATGGCCTGTCTTGAATAATTTGTAGTTAAGTCTGTGGAGTTGCGGGTTTTTTTTTTTTTTTTTTTGCCAACCCACTATAAATAAAACCTCTTCGGACTGTAGCCCGTACATACGAAAGTATTATTACGGCCTGCCTTTAAGTATTCACTCGGGTATTGTACAAAGTTTGTGGTGTGGGAGGGGTGGGGTTACGTGTTCGTATCCTGTGCAAGTCTCTGCGATGGGACATGACACGACATCATACGAGCATATTGCGTGCGCTATTTACACTGAGCTAAGGCAATATATAGTTCACTGTTATTGACTACGCTAGCTGTTAAATGCCTTAATCACATATTTTATCCAGAGTTACTGTTTGTATTACATAATTTCACGCGGGTAAAGCCGCGGCCGGGTAGCTATTTTGTAGAGTAATAAAGATGAATTAAAAACAAAGATGTTCTGCAATTAAAGTACCCTCAGCGTAGTGGACTGGATAAAGCTGTTTGTATTTGTTGTTATAAAGATATACAGAGAATATAGTAACCCCATCAATTAATACGTTATTAAAATTTAGTTACTCTTTTCTATAGCACACGCGGGCGAAGCCGCAAAGGGACAGCTAGTATTATTATATAAACTCATTTTGTTCTTGGTGCAGCAAATGTTTCAGACACAAGAAGCTGTGTTGTCAGAGAATTTCTGAACGTGAACAGATTGACAAATTCAGAAATGTCATGGTTTGAAAGTACGAACAAACAGAATGTATACCTTGCAAAAGGTTAAACCGAAAGAAAATGTGGTGCGCAAATGCCCGCGGGAAAATGGTGGCCCATAATTTTTTTTAAATTATAAGTGTGCGGGTTTGAAGAATTTGCTACTGTATAAAAATACTGTTTAACCACACGACACAAGAGATTCAGCAACTTCAAGCAATGCAATGTTGCAGGCGGGTGTGTCAACATTTACTAATACATTTCCTACGAACCTCTCGCGCTTATCTAGTAAAGTAGTGTTCTTATTGGATACGGAATTGTTTGTAAAAACACTCCGAAAGGACTTTTTCATTAAGTTACAACCTCACACCAAATTATTATATGGTATTTATTGAATCATAGTAAAAACACTGTGTCCTCGTTGAATGATACCACAAAGCGTATAGCTGTAGAGGAAATTCTAGTACATAGAATGAGGAGCCATACGTTCTAACAAATACTCACGTAATAAAAATAAATATGCAGAAAATGAGCACGTGGTAGGAGTTCATTTTGGTTATATAACTGCAAATTCGTAAAATCACAGTGCAGGAACCATTTTATTTAAGCCAACGATATGTAAGTACATTTTATTGAAACTTAATTAGCAAAAATTCAATAAATATTTACACTTTATATATCTGTCCTCAAAGGACCTAATGAGGTGTGTTCTTTTGGTTGATTACATCATTACATAGATTCCAGATAATATTGCTGCACTGCACATTTACTCTGATGGCGGCCATGCACAAAACAAGTATAACACATTTGTTAGTGTAATGAACTGCCATAAGTAGGACAGTTGAGCGGCTGAATCACGACCTAGCCTTGATACAGGGATGGTAAGTAGCAAATATTTTGACAATAAACCGTTACAAATGACAGGCCATTGTAGCAGGTACTGCACAACGTCTTAAATACTTATATCATACCACCGTAGATATAAAATATGTGATTCTGTGATCACTTTGTGTAGGAAGGTTAAAAACCATAGTGTTTACATTGACGAGAAGCTCAATTGGTCAAGCCAGTGTATTAACATTTGCAAATAATAACCGTCTATATTAATTACAAATATTCCAACGTTTTCTGTCTGAGAATACAAAGAAGATACAGATTGATACACTGGTATTCCCGTACTTCAACTATTGTGACTTACTGTTAACTAACATTAACGAGGAATTTTCTTCAATGTTACGAAGACTTCAGAATGCCTGCGAGCGTTTTATTTTCAATCTAAAACGAAGTGACCATATTACACCATATTATGAGAAGTTGAATTTGCTATCTTTGTAAAATAAGTGTAAACTTAATTCGTTGTTATTGCTACAACATTTACATTCGCGTTTCCTTTTAAAAGTCAGTAACTAACCACAATCGTAAAACTAGGTGCGCAAATTCAAAGACGTTATCATTACCAGCCTGGACATATAAAACGTGTTTGTAGGCCTATAGGCCGTTCACTATAAAGTGAGCACTGCATAAAGTTCTCTTTCGTCCGTTTCGCTGCCTTATTTGTTATTTTTAATATGAAAATGTCCGTGTAACTAAAAAACCCGAGTGTTCTTTTCAACACTCTTAATAGATAACATCTATTGGTCCAATAAAACATATTTTTAATAATTAAAAGTTCTGGTGAGTGCACAGTTTATTGTGAACAGCCTATATTGTAATGTTGTGTATCCGTATTGAGGTGTAACTCACACTTGTACTAACGTACGTAAATTGTTAAGTAAAATAAATTTGACAACTTCATGATACATGTAAGTTTAATTTCAAATTATGTATTTTTCCGTGTGGAAACTTTTCGAAAAATGTGTGTAAGACAGAAGTTACATTACCGTATCGTATTAGCTAGTTCCTAGCCTCACTCATTTCTCTCGCTCAATTGACTGCAGAAATAAGAGTACATTTTGCTGAACGTTCAAAGTAGTTCATAGCATCGACAGTACAATGAGACTTCTTCAGTATGTAACCTCTGGGTTTATCAAACACGAAAGAGAAAAAAAATCACAACTTCATTTAGTTTAATAAATACGGCTTTTGTGACGGCGATATATAAAAAAACTAAGCGCTAATGCAGGACATAAAAAGAAATCTACTGGAGCAGTTCACTCACATTGACTAATAGCTGGCTTACATATGTCCACGGCGTCGGCGACATCGTGATGCAGCAGGGAAGTCTTGCTTGTAATTTCACTAAAAATATAATTATCTGGCACTGGTGCGGCCTCTTCTTACATGCCGACGTACCAAATAACTTCTATCGTAGTCATGTCTCTCCATCGTGTTCCTAATGTAGGATGGCAGTCGTGCAGATACATTTTTATTACAGGAATTCAAAACTGCTGCAAAATGGTGAAACTTCTTGGAGAGAAGTTTCTAACAAAGCCTATAACATTCAAAATTTCGTACCAATTTCTCCAAAGCACATACAAAAATAAAAATCTAGGATAAAAAAATACTAGTTCGCATAGATAACTTAAATCCTCTGTTGATAATACACAAAACTAAACTGGAACAAACATAAAATATTTTTCAATAACAAAAAGCAAAATAAAATTAAATGTACGCAGTTAACCATAGATAAATTCATATTATAATTAATAAATATTAATTGTATCTGGGCGAGGCTTTACAAACCCATCAATAGATTGGTGGTTGTGGTAGAAGTTGGATGCTTTAAATTTTTACTGCTCTCGTCTGAGGTCAACAAGTGGTTTTCTTGGATGTAGTAGGTTATACCACGGTCGTAGAAGAACAGGTCTGGACACTCGTCTATCTAACAATGTATTTTGCTTGACCCCCTTGTTGTTTGGCTGTAGTTTGTCAAGTTACCGAGAATGTCGTACTTTTTGGTGCTGTAATCCGGGTGGTCGGATTGAAACTCCGCCAACTGTTTTTCCATTGTTAACATTACAAAGTAAATAAAGATTTCTGGAGCCATGATTTAAAATTGTGAACGAAGGGAGTATTTCATACATTGATAAAAATACGTTTACATAAATTATTTGTCTTAGCGGGAGGGAAAAGGGGCGGAATTTGAGCTCGACCGCCCGGATTACAGCGCCAAAAATGTATAGCATTATCGCTAACTTGGCGAACTACAGCCAAACAACAAGGGGGCCAAGTTTCCAGGCGAGTGTCCAGACCTGTTCTTCTACGACCGTGGGTTATACACAATTATGCATATGCAAATGACAATCATGAAACAAAAAGATAGCCACCATGTTTCAAGATGACAGCCTTCATGTACAAAAAAAGAGGGGCAGCAGAAATTTGAAACATAGTAGGGCAATACAAGACGACGGCTGTCATATTACTATTTATGCTTTTTCTAATATATATATAAAGAAATTTTGTAATTGTATCAAAAGTTTGGATTATTTTGACATGTCATGAACTTGAGGTAAGGTAAAAGTTATTTGACTCAATTATGGCGGTAACGACGTCATCCAATATGGCCGCCGAATTGCGGTTCCTGCCATCAGCGGCTACTGACTCCTGCTCTACACTTTTTTACCCCGCAGTTTTCTTGTATGACTTCCAACAGTAGTTGTAAAAATAGTTCTGACGATTGTTGGCATAATAAAGTCTGTCAAGCAAATATTACTCTTACAATGTACTGCAACTACGTAAGTGATCTACCAAATCAAAGTAAAAAACAATCATTCCATTTATGCACGGAATTACGGATTTGTAAGCATCTGCTTATAAAATTATTTATGTGTTTACTCGAATAGCCCTGTGAAATTATGGGTGTTCGGGAAAAAAGAACTTTAAAAAACTAAACGTCTTTTCTTCCAAAAAGTAAAATTAAGTTCAATTATGTTACTTCCTAATTAATATCAAAACTTGAATAAACTCGTAGCGAATAATTGTGCTATGAATTAGTGTTCTTGTTATGTTAGTGCAAACAAGTGAAAACAACTGTAGTCATTAGTTATCTGTACATGTCTTTCAGGTGTTCAAGTGCGATAAAATCGTAATTTTATATTAAATGAAATAGTGTTAGTTTTGTAGACGACACTTGTGAGTACAGTTTCCTCTTGCGAAACAATTTTAACTCGAATAGTTTTCTCATAACGTTGCGTCAAAGTCAAAATTTGCATGTTCTGCTGCCGTGCGAATAGTGAAAACCAATAGACTTAAGTAAATAAAATAATTCACAGTAAACTAACATGCCACGGGCTACTTAATAAAACATTTTTTAAAAAATCCTGTGAACTATTTTTGTATTTTAAAAAATTCCTGAATTTTCAACTTTTTTCGTGTAATTTTGCGATTTTTTAAAAAAATTCAAAATATTTCACTATGGTCTTTTAAATTATTTATTGCATAGTTCATAGGATGTAATACCACACTGAATTTTTTTATTCTAGTAGGTAAGTTGGTTTTCACTATTTGCATGGCAGCAGAACAAGCAAATTTTGACATTGTCGCACCATTATGATAAAACTATGAAAGTTAAAATTATTTCTTAAGAGGAAACTGCACTCACAAGTATCGTCTGCAAAGCTAACAATATTTCATAACGACATAAAATTATGATTTTATCGCACTTGAACATCCTTAAGAAGTGAAAGTTAGTGGACAGGGACTTAATTACTAATTCAGCATACGTAAAACATGTTTGTTTGAGTGACTCCTATCCTAGATTGTGTAAGATTTTTTTTATTAACTTTTCCAGATTTTACTCGCCAATACAAAGATAGAAAAACAGTTTACACGATCTGCAGAGCTACTAATTTCTGTGCAAATAATTTTACACCATCTCGTTTCATGTCCTTGTGCACATATGTTGTTCTGCTTCGTGGTTATTGGCGGCATTATTTTGTTCATGAACGTCTCTCATTTGACTGCCAATAACAGCGAGGTTACTACAGCTCACACGCCAGTGATGTGCGAATAGAACTCAAACACGCTGAGAGTTGAACTCATCCAATCACCGTCCAGGAACCAGAGTGGCAGGTGTAGTACACGTGAGGTATTGTAGAAAATTGGTGAAAAATGTTTCAATAGAAATAAGTGACTAATAACCGTAGCTTGTGTAGCAAAACTGATATTCTAACTGTCGAGAAACATAGACGTCATTCATAGCTTTATCTTCAGTGAAAGTAACTTGAAGTTGAGTTGTGTGAAGACATCACCGTGTATTAGCAATCCCGGTCCTCTCTTGAAGACACTCTAAAAGTGACGCCAACTCTGGCTGAAAGGCCGAGGGCCAGACACAAGTAAGCTGATTGGTCGACACTATCCTTTAATTCGTTTACTTCAGCACATGAAACTTGGTAGATATTGACGACGTATCCAAGACTCGCGCGAGGAAGGAGAAAATGCAGTTACTCGACAGTGTCAAGACAAATACTCACGTTCACTAAAAGAGCCTGGTATTGGCGACAAAGTATAGGAAGGAACAATGGGTAACTATGGTCTTAGCGGCAAGTTTCAAACAAGTTATCGACGAGAATATGGACGTCACTTGAGTGCTCTGCACTTAGCGGCGACTTTGAGCGAGAAGATGCAGCGCTAATTTGAACTCACACTCGGGAGGACATGGGTTCAGTTCCTGGCTCTAGCATCCTAGTTTCAGTGTTCCGTAGTTTCCCACAATCTGGCCAGGCAGGTTGGTCAACAGTGACCACGACTACTTCTTCTCGTAGGTCCTCCCATATTGTGTCCAGCTGTGTCAGTACGTAATGACCTTGATGTAGACCACCACCTACTATACTTGGCCTTACTTGGAGGTGATGGGTCTAGTTGAATGCGTACAAGTGTCGGTCCTAGCATCCACGTGTCCGACCAAGGAATATGTAAGGGTTTATAAGAGATGGCAGAGCTAGGTTAACCAGCCCTCCTTATTTACAGCCCGATCTCGTGTGTTACCAACCACGCAACAGAAAACGTACTGTACATATTCTGTCGAGGGAAATTTTGTGTTAGTATCCACAGTGATGCATAGTCGTGATAAACTTTTTAAAGATTTAATTAGTCTATAATGTTAGATGAGTGTTTTGCAATAATATATATTTTTTATTTTTTATTTTGAGTGGCGAGGTTCTTCATATGGTTACATTGTGTGCACTCATAACCTGTAATTTTAAGGTTATATACGAGTAAATCTAATATTTTGATTTAAACACTGTTCATAAATAGTACGTAATATTTAGGTACATTCGAAGTCGGTTATTATTATTCAAACAACTGACAGCATGTGAGACACCACACACTACCACTCTATTAGGTTAACATCAGTCGTAAAAACAAATTAATGCAAAACGAAACACAGGTCATGAAGCCACATATATCTGGCACAATAAAAACCTAGACTTAGACAAAATAAAATGCACCTGGAACTTTAAAACTGAAAGGTCTAACTAAAACAAACTATTTGGTACGATAAATGTTGACGAATCGTAACCACGCGGCGAGCATGCACACGAGCGATAATAATAACGGAAAATGGCGGCGTATCCTTACACGATCCTCGGGCGTACTACTACAAAAAATTTTCAAGACTCTTAATATACATCAACATTCTTTAAACAGTTTTTCAACAAATCAAAAGATTTAATCCTTGTAGATTCCGACATTAACACTGTAATATACGGTAACTGCCTACAAATATTATTTCTGTTAATATGTTAAAATATCGTGCAGTGGTGTTTGTATATTGGTACACACGCAATCGTTTACAGAAAATAAGAGCTGCGTAGGCCGTATCCTGTGTCACCTCCCTGTGTCCGACATTATTAAGTCTCAGAGCTTGTGATGGGTTCGGGAGTTACCGTTGTGTTTTTGTCTGCTCTGCGTTTATTCGTATATTGGAAACACATATATAGCAGTGCATGTATGCAATTGCACAGGTAGACTATAAGACGGAGAACACTGGCTGCTGACATTCACACTCTCATGACTTCTGTGAGTGAGAATGAGGCAGGAAATGGCAAGGTAACACGTCAGCAGTATCGACAGGTCGGATGTCGTTCCGTGGACTGATTCGACTGCGGAGTTCACAAACGTTCAGGCTGAGGACTCTCTGCGACTTACAGCAGAACCTCATATATATGTATATGTGTGTGTGTATATATGTGTGTGTATATATATATATATATATATAAGATTGTGAAAACGCTCTGATATTTGAAATACTCGTAGCATGGGATTATCTTAGCACTGTGACTGTTTACCATACGGGACTACGTATGCTTATTTTACAACTGTTGAGAAAATATTAACTTTTTTATTTGTGATATACATTAAAAATTATAAATATATGCTTCCGCATTATAATGTCAACCAATCACGACCGAGTCAGTTAAAACATGACTTTAAACAGATAGTAAGTAAGGTCATAACATACTCTACACTCGACTATCCTTGATTATAAAAAAAATCTTAAATTATAACTTTAAAGATGATTGTATTTGGTACAGTACCTAATACTGTGTTCGGTGGAGTAGCGGACAGTGTATAAGTATGTGATGTCTCATTGAAGATAAGTACACTGCGCGCCAGCTTAGTTGGCGGCAGTTACTGAGTGAAGGGCACATTCAAGGAATTCAAGCAGTAAGCCGCTGCAAACACACCTAGTAGCCTATAAATACCGGAATAAAATCGACATGTAAATTTGCCACTCGAATTTAAAACGGCAGTAATATTATGTGCAACACATTCCAGCTCGTTACCGCCAACTTACATGCTGTAGATATCTAAGTAAATGTTATTATTATTTAAATAGATAAGATAGGTGTCCGCGTACAGCATGAGAGAGGAGGAAGCAGTACATAATTTGTCAACTTCTAAAGTAATATTGAAAAAAATTATAGGCTACAGAGCAAATGTATAAGAAACAAAATTAGTACAGAAATGTGTATATACTTAATTAAAATAAAATATATATGAAGAAAAAAGTGGTACTCCTGTAATGATACGTGCTAGTTTAACAAAGCTAAGTCAAATATCTATCAATGTTATTGAGTTGTAAAGCTAAAATATATTGAAACAACAAAAAGATTACACTATACGAAAGCTTGATTAGAGATAATAGAGGTAAAATAATAAAATACATTGTAAAATTCTTGCGTCATATAGCTATACATTTTATCTTACAACGTAAAAGTGCAACAGCATATTACATTAATTAAAATGTTATTTAATTTATCAGGGATGATAAAAGATGTAGTACTAACGTACTGAAGGGGTGCTGTGAATAAATAAATAAATATATATATAATATATATATAATATATATATATATATATATATATATATTATATATATATAATATATATATATATATATATATATTATATATATATAATATATATATATATATATTATATATATATATGGTTTCAAAAACCATTCAAGAAGACGAAAATTTTTATTTGATCTCTTAAGAAAACATGCGTAATTTATAATAAATATTATTTGTGAATAATTTTAATTAACTCTGTAAATATATGTAGTGAAATTAATAACAGGTTGTAAAAAATTTTACCTTAATTAAATTAACAAAACTATAAAAATTAATTTAACTATTCTGCAACATTAAATGCATAAAAATATACAAATTAAATTATAAAAGTAATATAGTAAATAAACGTAAGATAATGTATTAAAACAATTAGATTTATTAATATAAGAATTTAAATACTTGAATAAATCAAATTTTAAAATATATAAAAAAATTATAAACGTTTCAAAAGAATAAAAATATTGAAAAAGCTTCGATAGATTTTTATGTGAGTCCCTCCTTCGGTCTGACTCACAAAGCTCAGAGTGATCTAACGGCATTTGAGTGCGGCTTAACTTCTACATGTTTGTAGGGAAAATAAGAAGTTTGTTTTTATTTCCAAATGTTTGGGTTTAAGGATTTTTTTTTAATTCTTTAAAATTATTGTGGGTATTTTTGGATATTTTTGGAAAATGTTTGGAATTTATCAATAGTTTTGGAAATGTTGAATGTGACGTTACCCAATATGGCCGCTGACCCAGGCGCCAATCTAATCTCACTTTCCCTTACTTATATTTTATATACTACAAAGTTAGGAAATATGAAATGGGAGTATTTTTCACAATACAGATAGGTCATGAACCAAAACATAAGACTCCAGAAACTTTTTAAGTAGTATAGATGCAACAAGAATGTTGAAATCTTGAAAAATGGTTGTAATGATTGGCTATCTTGTTTTCCAAAATGTTAAACTGGCCACCATTGTTAAAATATGAACACAGCATTAACAAAACACGTAAAAGTCAAAGTCACTTTGCTTAGTTCCTACTACATGATGTTACGAGAGTAACATAACCGTGAACGCAGCCGAGGGCGGGGCAAGCTGAGTGAGGATGTTGTAATAACATCTCGGGCCCGGACTATAAAAGCTTGCGAGAAGACTGCGTGAGGGAGGGTCGCCGCAAGGAGACACGAGGTGCTGGGCGACATCGAGCCAGAGGATCGTCAAAGACGTTGAGGAGCAGCCAGCTCCAGTGTCCAGGAGGACACAGCCAGGCTAGAGGTACGTCCCCGTTGTTCCAAGCGTGTGACATCCGTGACGGACGTAAGTTGAGTTCCAGCCGAGTTGGCTTTGGGCTTATCAAGTAGATTGTGCCAACACAGGCAACATAGACACCAAGGTGTAGTAGACGTAATAAAGAGGGTTTAGTTAAATATTGGCAGTAACCGTTCTCCTACACCTCAGATTACTCCTCGCTATCATCCGCTCAGATAGTGAATTTAAATTGTATGAGACGTCCTTGAGCTATTCTAACAAAGATTGCAATACTGAGACATCCTGGAGTAAATCAGGTATAGAGGGACAACAGTCAAAGCGATGTGCGCAGAACCCAATGTCAGACGACCGTCCCTTGGGCGGAGCTTGTGAAAGAGGAGGGGGTCAGTTGAGCTGTCAGGCTTTTTGTCCTTGCCTCAAAAAGAAAGG
>PNEQ01059429.1:19165-44348 GCA_003012365.1 Medauroidea extradentata
ATACATCCGCCCTCGGCCGTTGTCGGAGCTGAAATGAATACCCCTACCCCTTCATACAGCGGCAGTGGACTCGCCCGACACTTCTTGCAGTTCTACGGGCCTGGTTGGTCGCTTCCTCTAATGGTGAAGGAGAGGGAGTAGGAGCATCTGCGCAGAGCGAAATTGTAGCGACTCGTTTTGTTTGTTGTCCCACTATAAAGACTACAACACTGGTGGAGGAACCTTACGCTCCTCACCTCGCACTTGCAAGCCACCATCCTCCAAATTAATTCATTACTTGATTAATAGTTTTGTAGAATTATTAAGGTAATTATTTTCTCCCACCCACCCACCTGTTAAATTAAATATAAACAAAATAAACTATATTCCCTTTGCCAATATAATTAAATTTATAGTCACCCGATAATTTTAAACATAAGAATTCTACATAAATATTGAACGTAATTTAAATAGTAGTTATTAATGCATGCAAGAAATATTGCATGGTGTGAAGTCGTAGATGGAGTGATGCGTGTGTAATGCTTGAGGGACTAACGCATAGTGGTTATACTAACAAACTATGAGCAATAAGTCTATATACACACTACATGAGTGAGAGTCAGAGATCCCTTGTAGGGTCTGCGAAAAGTTGTTCCAGAAAGCCACTTTAGATTTGTCCGAATCACAGAGAAAAGTTCAGAGCGAGCGGCAGCCAAGCACGAACGATTTAATAGACGAATACAAGCAGCAGATAGCTTAATTCTACAGAACCCAGACGTTTTGCAGGAATTAGGCAGTCAGTCCACACGTGTGACAAGAGGGCTTGTAGTTATGCTAACGCGACTAGGTTTAGTGCAGTCATTGGCAGACGAAGTAGAAACATACCATTATTCTGCTGTCAGCGAAATAGAAAGAGAACTTAGCCGTTTCTCGGTCGAAGGTAATAGTGCTAACTTAGTGCCGATAAAGGTTACAAAGCAGTATTGCGATACAGTAAGTTGTGAACCTGAGAACAAGTACTATAACGTGGCAATAAATGCAGTAGGCATGAACAAATGGCGGAGGCGCCACAGCGTAATATTGTGTTTTATGAAACACAAAAAACTGAGTCTTTTACAGGGAGAGAATATTATGTATATGAGTTTTTGGACAACTTCAACGCTACAAGTGACATAAACAATTGGGACGAGAGAGAAAAATGCAAGAGAGTGAAATTCTCTCTAATAGGTTCTCATAGAAACGTGTACGAAAACGCCATAGTGGAAGCACAGGTCAGGAAATACACTGGAAGAATATCGAGTCTAGGCTACGAAAACTTTTCAGCAGATAGACAGCAAACAAAAAATTAAAAAATTGCTGTTTTCGAAATGTGTACCAAGTTTGGTGAAAGTCTGTAATACGATTTCTCAGGAAGAATCGCATTAAGAGGGTAGGGGCTCCAGCCAATAGTCTTGTTAGTTCTCATCGTATTGTATATATTTAGTAATAAAGAAAACATAAATGTTAACAAGCAAAATAACCATTTTATGTAATTGGTTGTAAATAATAAAGAGGAATTGAGGAATCTATAATATAAAAATGAATCGCAAAATGTGTTGGTAAGCGCATAACTCAACAACGCCTGGACCAATTTGGCCAATTTTTTTTTTTTTAATGTTCGTTTAAGTTCAAAGATGGTTTTTACGGCGAGAAAAATTCAAATAATTGCCGAAAAAAAAACCTAAAAACAGTAGAGTCAATTTGAACTTTATTGCTATTGTTGTTTAAACAATGTGGGTATGTTCCTGTGATCGAGGCCTTAAGCATTCACTCATGTATTGTATAAAGTTTGGGGTGTGGGAAGGGGGGGGGTTACGGGTTCGTATCCCGTGCAAGACTTTGCGATGGGAATTACATGGCATCATACAAGCGTATTGCGCGCGCTCTTTACACGGTTATTGAATACGCTAGCTGGTAAATGCCGGGCAGCTGTTTTGCGGTGGAAGCCGCAGCCGGGCAGCTATTTTATAGAGAAATAAAGATTAATTAAACAAAGAAGTTCTGCAATTAAAGTACGCTTAGCGCAGTGGACTGGACAAATCTGTTTGTATTTGATGTTTTAAAGATAAACAGTGAATATAGTATAATATAGAATATAGTAACACCATCAATTAACACGTAACTAAAAGTTAGTTACTCTTTTCTATAGTATACGCGGGCGAAGCCGCAAAGGGACAGCTAGTTATTTAATAAATACGGTTCTTGCCGAAATTGTGGTCTCGTGATGTGGGGCCATCGGTTGAAAGCTGGCTTCTGACTGGCCCAAATTTAACTGGAGCGTGCAGGCCAAGTGACAGGGGGGTTTTGGCGCGAATGAAAAGCCAAGTGAACCACACTGAAACGGTAGAGCGAAGGCAATCGTCCACGGGCCGCTATAGACAGCCCACCTGGCTGCTGTCGGCAGGTGTCGAACTGGGCGTCGGGATGCCGTAGTGGAGATAGACGCCGTCGAGCCGCGAGTTGAGATTACGATTTCGTCGAGTCGCGGAGTACTGTGGGCCGAGGCGCATCACCATCGTCGTTTTGGGCGTCGGGATGCCATTAAGATATCGCCAAGTCAAAAAGTACGTCAGGCCGGAGCATCTACGATTGGTAGAGACACTGGAAAATCGCGAAAATGTTTAGCATGGTCTCCAATAAACTATAGTATATTAACCGTGACACGTGTGAACAGTTTTGTAACAAATCATATACGCTGTGTGTTCTAGCTCTAGAGTTCTAACTGGGCCTGTTAAAGAGAGAAACAATGCTACAAATAAACGATAGCCAATATAGATACAAAACATTCAGTGTTATGTACAGCATGTTGGAACCTAGCAAATAGTCAACTATTCTCGCGATTTTCCAGTGTCTCTAACGATTGGTAATTGTTGAGACATCGTAAGACGAGACTGTTGATATTCTAAGTAGTCGTCGGGGTCGCATAGCGGCATTTATTTAATGAGAACTGGTTGACTTGCCTTGGTAGGTATGGAACAGCAGAACAGTTAGTCAACTGAGGACGATGTATCCTTAAGAAGTTTGTATATGGGGGAGAACAATAAAGCATCGACAGACGAGGGTACAGGATTGTCAGATGATGTGGCGTGTAGCTCCGAGACGAGAGACGGAAGTAAGGCCAGTCAGGGTAGCAGAGACAGTCCACAGGTGGTACAGGGTAGCCTGCAATGTGAGTCACAACTTCAGTGCAAATGCAGGTAATGTCAGAGCGACAATCAGAGCAGACAGTTATAATGCAAGAACAAACGCGGGAGCAGATAGGAGTAATGTAAATGCAGATGCGGGAGCAGATAGAAAAAATCTGGGGCAAATCGAGCAATCAAGGCGCAAAATAATGGCAGAAATTAGAGACGCAATGAGAGAGTACATCAACCAGGTTAATGATAAATTACAAGCCGTAGAGGATCGCTTAGAGAGACAGGGTGAAGAACGGTGTGCCACATTAACCACAGAGGTAGGCCGCGTAGAAAGTAAACTCGACCGCCATGTAACAGCCCGTATAGAGAACAATCAGGCATTTCGCGAACAAGTTGACGAACAGAACGCCAGAGTAGTATCACAGGTTAATGAGACTACAGTACAGTTAGGGCGCATTCAAGGGGAGACTAGGAAAACATCCGAGGAAGTTAACATGTTAGGGCAGCGTGTAGCTGTATTCGAGACGTGGAAAGCCAGCACATTCACGCAGGGTATTCTGACAGGCAATAGACACGTACAGACGGGAGTTATTCCCAACGTCGACAAGGTAGTGGCTCCATTCTCAGGTAGGTCAACGCACGCCCACCCGGTATGACTCGTTAACTGCATGGACAAGTACTTGTGGAATGTGTGTCTACCCGAGGGGTTTTAGGTAGAGTTATTTCTCTCACGGCTCGTCGACTCGGCAGAAATATGGGGGCTGAGAATGTCAGAGAAATGGGACGGATATGCACTGGGAAGTGTTCTTGAGGCGATACTGGAACACCCTCGAAGAAGATAAGCTGGTTCAGGAAATTTTTCAAGGTCATTACCAGCCCGACAGTGGAATAAGTATGGCGGACTACTTAAGGGAATGTGTTGAGGGATGTAGTTTCTGGATACGCCATTTTCACAGGAGTGATTAGTACACTATATAATAAGACATTTGCCACAATATTTAAGTAATGCGGCAATCACAGCAGCGATCAACGATGGCGAGGCTCTTATCGTACTAGTGGAGAAATTTGAGTATCACTCAGTCGGTCGAGCGCGCTGCTCAGCAAGGAAATGCGACCACCCTAGACAGGATTTCAAACCGTGGAGAAGTGAAACTGCTAGAGCAAGAATGACTAGAGGCCCGCCTTGTCACAGATTCGACACGCCCCAGCGGGAATTCCAGGAGATGGATAAGAAAGAGTTTCGTCCTTCGGCCCCGTAAGAAGAATACCATGCCAGCGGGTTTACAAACAGCCCATCCTCGAACCAGGGAAACTTTTAAAGGCCCCTGGTGTAAACCTCCCACGTCCGAAGCAGCGCCGACATGTTAGCGAGATTAGTACGAGGGCGCATGGAGGTGAACTAGAAATGAATATCGATAAAGTAACAAAACGGAACACACAAGGATAACATCTGACACGTCGTGAATTGTGCCAAAAAATTCTCCGTCCCTCCGTCTCCAGGTAGGTCAAATGTCAGTGGAGGCAAACATCGACACAGGGTCACAGGTCTCTGTGATAGATAAGGGTTGAATCGACGATGCAGTACCTTCAGGGAACGAGAGAGAAATAGTAGTCATCCCTGTAACAAGTATAACATCGGCAGAGAGTAGGAGCACAGAAGAAGACAGTGCAACACAAGTAGAAGCCACTGTAGGCGAGCACACCGTACAAGAGTCGAGCAGGGACCAGCAGTGGCACGCACAAACGATTGTCGCCAAGGTGGCAGGGCGAGATGAACATGCTTCGCGACAATCACAGGGACGTACTTATAGGGTGTCCAGAGAAAGTTAAGTGGTACGACAACCAATTTTGCATCAGTCTGGCATCGAATGCAGACAGGTTTCGTAGAACAGGAATGTGTGCCTACGATCTTAAGGACCCAGGTTAGGCAGATGTAAGATAATAGGGAACCAGATGTGTACAGTTTTGTTACGTATTTTCAGTGTACAGAGTGTACAGTAATGTAAATAGGATAGACAGAACAGAGTATAGTTGTAAGATTGGTTTTTGTCTAAAGTTAAGTTGTGAAGACAACTGCACATGTAGGAAGGCAGGGCAGCGTGGAGACTATGCCAGCCACTGGTAGGGCCTGACCGTCATTTGTCTAGTGTCAAGAGAGTCTATTGTCTAGGACAGCTAGCAGAGCGTACACCAGGGGCTAGGAGATTTTCGACCCTGACAGCAAAAGTAGGTGGTAGAGTTAGTTATTACCGTCTTGGGTAGTTCCACACATGCTCGGCACGGCCATTAGCGGACAATAGGAGCCATTAGGAAGACATCAGGACAGTCACAAGTTTAAGAGGTTTGTTGCACATGTGGTTCTCCGACCAGTTTCAACCCCACCCACTAAAATGGCGTCAGACAGCTCAGAACTGACCTAATCTTGTAAATAGTTGTGACCATCCATGGCAAAGTGAAAAGAAAAAAAGTACAAGAAGGAGAATTAGGCTAAGAAGAAAGACACGGAGTTAGTATTTGGAAATAAGGACATTCGTTTTGAAATTTCAATAATTTATTAGTATTCTCTGTTCTTAAATAATTTCCATAATAATTTGTATGTAGTTTTATGGAAAACGTAAGGATGTTATATATTTGTAGATTGCTTGAAATCTTTTGTGCTCTTTCAACTACATCTCAGGTCACAAATGATCTCCGAGAGTGATGTAACAAGCCCGTATGGTCACCACTACGATTTATTATATTTAATTGTCATCAGAGTCAATCAACTATCATAAATCCATATGTATTAATAACTATGTCATGCAACGAATCGTTCTCCTCGCTATTATATCAGGGTCACATTGAAATAGTATTTATTTAGATACCACTACTGTACCAAGTTTATGCAGAAAATAAAAAAATTGTACATGTTGTGTCTTTGTGAAATTGAGAGAAAGGAGCAGGTGCAGAGAGTGTCTGGGGCCTCACTCCCACCCACGCTCAAGCCACCCCTTAGCTGCTGAATTAGAGGGGAGGGGATTCAGACAATAGTTTTGTAAGTTCTCATCGTATTGTATATATTTAGTAATTAAGAAAACATAAACGTTAACAAGCAAAATAACCATTTTATGTAATTGGTTGTAAATAACAAGGAGGAATTGAGGAATTATTTAATTAATACGGCTATTGCCAAAATTGTTGTCCTCGTGAGGCGGGGCCAACGGTTGATTGGCCCAGATCGAACCAGAGCTTGCTGGCCAAGTAACGGGGGTTTTTGGCGCGATTGAGAAACCAGGCGAGCCGCGGGAACAGTATAGAGAGGGCAATCGTCGACGAGCCACGATGGATGGCGCACTGGGTTGCTGTCGGTGGGCGTCGAACTGGGCATCGGGATGCCGTAGAGGAGATAGACGCCGTCAAGCAGCGATTTGAGATTAAGATTTCGTTGAATCGTGGAGTATTGTGGGCCGAGGCACCATTACCATCGTCGTTGCTTTGGGCGTCTGGATGCCATTATACCACCAAGTCAGAAAGTACATCGGGCCGAGGCATCTACGATAGGTAATTGTAGAGACATTGTAAAACGAGGCAGTTGATATTCTAAGTAGTCGTCAGGGACCCCGTGCACACGTCTGTTATCATTAAGTGCTGTACCGATAATTCTGCGATAGTAACTGTCCGCCCGGAGGGGACAGCAACGACATGCTACCCGGGAAAAAGTCTTACACACTTTTTCATTAAAGTACTCTAATGTCCAGAACTTTAACTCATCAATCAACAGTCAATCAACTATCCACAGAAATTGAAAACAAGTTAAAACAATGAAAATGCAGCACACAAATGTTTTTAGTAACTGTAGTCAAATCACGATAATTTTACAAAATATGTTGTTCCATTTTTGTAGTTTAGAGTAGAAAAATTTTATCAATACAGTTATTAAACATTTTGGCTCACTTATATAGTGTAGCACCAAATAATAATTAGAAAATTAAACTATGTATGTCTTGTCATTATTCAGTATGAGTTTTAATTCGACCGACAAACTTTGTGGGGCGATTCCTTACGCAAAATTAAGTAGAATTTGTATTTAACAGTTAAGCCGGAAAAGCATTTTAAGGGTGCTACAACCACATGAAAATAGATGTGCAGAATCGATTATAATGAACCCATCGAAAACCGCTACAGGTATCGCAAAAAGTATAAGAACACGTGTTGGAGGATAAAAAAAACCTGTTTTCTCACAACATGATACTAAATGAACCCTTTTGTAGGAAAATGGAGTATGCGAGATTCCGACTGTATGGCGTTTCATATCCGCAACATTGTCTCGTGGTTTGTGGCCTGTTTATGAAAGAGCATCTATTAAACAACATAAAAGATCACCTTGGTAAGACACCCTCCGGCCAACCATTTCCTCAAAATCAATGGCGGATGTATCTGCAGGTTGATTGGAATAGTGTTCCCAAACTTCTGTGTTGATATGCAACTAATCACACATTGCTAGTACAGGGGTGGTGGCGGTCAGGTGGCCACATATCTTTACTCCATCTTAGGCGATGAGGGCTAGATATCCGGTGGGGAGCACATGTAAAAAGCCGATGGCCACGTCAGTAAAATACCCTCCAGCGATATGTGTCGACAAATCTGCGGCCATTAGTATTGTGGAAAGGTGGGGAGAGAGTGCAACCAGGTGGCACTCCTCATACACTAAGAATGCGAGCTGTGGAGTCAAATGTGGTACATGGAACGTTTGAACACTGTTTTACACTGCGCTGGAAAACGCTAGTTGTGTTCGTGTTTGTGAAGGTGGAGGCCATGTTCTGCGTTGTTATGGATTGCTATTCGTGGCCCAAACTGGCCGAAATGCATCTTGTGGGTGGTGAGGTTGGGGCTATTGAACAAGCAACACAATGCTTGTACAGAGAGCGATATCCGAACAGAAGGCAGCCTCTTCACACGTTTATTACACTGCACCGCCGATTGCAGGAGACTGGCCACATGGATGTGACGTGACCAAATGCTGGGCGTCAGCGCTATGACGAATGGTAAGGCCTACATACCGAAGAACAAGTGCTGAAAATTGTTTAAAACAAGCCAACCATCAGTACGTGTACTGACGCCAACAGGTTTAACATCATTCAGCATACTGTTGTGCAAGTATTGAATGAACAGATGCTGCCTCCATATCATTTGCAGAGGGTGCACAGTATTGGGCCAACCGACTTTTCGACGCGACGCCGTTCCACAAAATGGTTCCTGCACAAGTACAGGTGGTACCTGATTTTTCAACGAACATTCAGTTAACGGACGAGGCGTTCTTCCTACGGGATGGCATATTAAATTTGCGCAATAACCTCGTCTGGTCAGATGTTAATCCGTATGCCACATTTACCCGCAGTCGCAAGCAGCGATTCGGCGTCAACACATGGGATGGTAACATTGGTGATGTGTTAGTAGGGCCGTACCTACTTCCACCCTGCCTCGATAGCCACAGATGTCTTATGTTCCTACAGGAATCTCTTCAGGAGTTATTAGAGAATGTACCATTGCAAACAATACAGCGAATGTGGCTACGACACGACGGTGCCCCAGCCCATCATGCGCATATCGTTCGCACGTACCTGAACAATGTATTCTCGGACCGATGGATCGGCAACGGTGAACCCATTGCATGGCCTGCACGTTCACTCGATCTTAACCTGTTGGACTTATTCTTTTGGGAGCTGATGCAGGGCTACGCGTATGAGACCAAGACGCTAAGTGAAGATCTTGTTGGGCGAACCGTCACCGCGGCTGGCCACATTTAGGACATGAAAGGTGTCTTCACATGTGTCTAGCAAAACATGGTGCGTCGCTGCGAACTGTGTGTCGAAAATGGAGGCAGTTTAATCGAGCCAGTCGTGTAGGTGTCAATTAGTAAATAAAATAGACGGACACACATGTACGCTTCTCACCTACCCCGCTGGACTCCCCTGCATACATATGTTGTAGTGGTGTGGTAGAGAGATGTGGGTGGCTCTGAACATTAATGGCCGTAGAGCCATTTGGGAAAGGGGGTGAACGATGTGTGTATAGAGCAATGCCAGAATGTAAGGGCGGGGGTAATGGGTGATCAGCGAGTCAACCTACCGACCAGCGATAGTCTCCACAAAAGACACACTGAGGTGATCCCACCGGGTATCGAACCTGCATCGCCTACGTTGGAGTAACGAGATGTGGCCGCCTAACCACCGCCACCCCTGTAATAGCAGTGTCTGATTGGTTGCATAACCACACAGGTGTTGGGGAACGCCACTCCAATCTACCCGCTGATACGTCGGTCATTGTTTTTTGGGGAAACGGTTGGCCGGATTGTGTTTTACCAAGGCGACCTTCTTTTGTTGTTTAACACATGTTCTTTCATAAACAGGCATCGAACCATGAGACAACTTTGCGGGTTCGAAATGCCATACGATCGCATTTTTGCTTACCCCATTTTCCTACAAAGGGGGTTATTTCGTACCAATATAATGTCGTCAGAAAACAAGGCTTTGTATCCTCCAACACGTATCCTTATGATTTTTGCGATACCTCCAGCGGTTTTAGACTGTGTCATTAAAATCGATTATGCATATTCCTTTTCACGTGGTTGTAACACTCTTAACATGCTTTTCTAGCCAAACTGTTAAATGTAAACCCTACCTTATTTTGCAAAAGGAATCGCCCCAAAAAGTTTGTCGATCGAATTCAAACTCACCCTGTATTGATACTTGTTTGTCTGAAACTTGCCCTTTATTTGTCGATCAAACAATGTGGCGCAGTGGTAAGTCTATTAATTGCTTTCAGGAGGACATGTGTTCCATATTTGGCTACGTGGCATTGGTGTTCCGCGGATTTCCCTTAATCATTCCAGGCGAATGATGCTGGGATATTTCCTAACTGTAAGTTATGCCTGATTCTTTGTAGGTGTTTTGGCTGCCCGAGAAAATGTTCCAATCTCCAATTACTTGCAATCGAGCCGTAACCTGCATCTATACGATTAAGTTTACATGAGTTATACTTGTAGTAAAACCCAAGTGCATTTATCTACCTAATTTTATTTATGAAACGAACACGAATTTATGTTGTAACGTTCTGAAGCCTTTCATGCAGTGTTAGTTCTTGATTATTCGTATTTTTGCTACAAACTAATGCATCCGTTCATCATACAGAAGTATGAGGAAAGACCACATCCACATTTGCTTAGTCATCAACATACATTTTGATTATTTAATCAATTTGAAAATTTCATAGACAACTTGTTCAATTTTATTATAAACCACTTATCACTTCCTTTTAAACGTATTACCTTCCGTATATGATTTCCCCAATTAACTCCCATTATATTCTTTATTAAATGCGGAGAAATTGTGAATAGTAGTAAATTATCGTCTGATAACAGAAGAATTTGTTATTGGCATTAACACCATTCATTAATTTTAAACATTGCGTGACAAGTTTTAAGTATGCCCGGGGTTTGCTTAACGGACTAAGTCCTTGATAGTATATTTTCTGGTAGATTTATATTCTAGCGAATTCATAATAAACTACGATATTGACGCTATATGTTATGTTAATTTGTGTGCTCCTAAACAGGTTCATGTGGTCTGTTGTTACTGTGTTCATATAATTCGTTTAGTCAGAGCTAACAGATGACTACATTATTCTGAATTATATTAATTTAGCATAGCTGATATGCTACTGATTACTTGAACTTCTCGTTATAAAGTTATAATAAAGCCTATTACTATTTTTTTAATTTAATTAAACTGTTCGAGGCACTGGGACAATGCGGATCCGACTAAAGTATTTTTCACACAGAACTTACTAAGAATATTTTAGTCCTGACTGTACAAAAGAAGGAAGCCCCTATTGCTCGGCAGAATGTACCAGTGACGTCATGTTCTAGAAGAGCAGCAGAGAGTCGCGAAATGTCGGTGAGAATATTACAGTTTCCCAGGAATTTCTTCACTCAGCATAGCCTCGCCTTGAAAGTGATTGATTGTGGCATCAGCGTCGTACATATCGTCCTGCAGAGTGACGTCACAGGGGTGAGAATTAGGTAAGCTATTTTCACATTTTCTCACCGCATAGTTCCCTCTGCGCACCAAGATATCTACACTCTTCCCTCTGCGCGCCAAGATATCAACACTCTTCCCTCTCAGAGAGGAACATTTACAAGCGCGCCTTTAACATAGACAATAAACTCGTTTATAAACTGCAGTTATCATCAAGGGAATTATGAGGTGTTACTGAAGGTAAGGAATGATGTTTAGGAGGACCTGCCCCTCTACTTGCTGGCTCGCTGGTTTACGAGCTAACTTATACGTGAACACTTACTGGTGAACACCGTGGCAAGTAAATGGAGTATTTTTATAGGCAGGCGCTCAGATCCACTAGAAGTGTGCTGTATCTAGTCCATCCACAGGACATTAAAAAAAAGCATTAAGAACGTAGGTGGCTACTGCAGACCCACGGTAAACTACAGTTCACTCGACTCAGCAGTTAGAGAGAAATTCCACCGAGAACATGTGAACTGTCAGGAGGGGGCAGGGGGCGAAGGGGGGCTGACATCGCGGGATTGGAAGGCTAAATTGGGAGGCGCTAACGACCGAGCTTTTAATTACCGGCTCTAACGGTCACGAGACCCTCATGTTGCGATATCCCGCCGTTATTGGTCGTTGATTCGCTCCACGTGGCGAGAAATACTGCTGGATGTTATGTGCGTTATTGAAGTTCTCAGCAGTAAAAATGTAACAGCAGACATGGATGTTAATATGTTTGCATGAGAATCAGCATCATTGTGTGTATACTCCATAAGTAAATCAATATACTGCATGTGGCGCACATTAGTATCAACATTTTAGAAACGTAAGTGTTGGAAAAATCGCAAAGGAAACGTTATATTTACTAGCGTACAATAATTTTTAATGAAACAACAAAAGCCAATCTAGTTGTTTTAAATGATAAGTACTCATTTCTGTTTCATTTGATCAAACGTGTTACTTATAAAATGTTGAACTTGCAGTGCCGCACTTATACAATATATTTTTTTTCTTTGCGGACTAATGTTACTGATCTTAAGTGAAGGTACGTCAAGTAAGGTCGTCAGAATATATAATTTAAATTTAAATACCCAGTTTACAAACAATTTGATGAGAACTGCACAGAAAGAAACTACATTTCTTACAACATAATGTCCACAGAATCTAGTTAACATTCCAAATTGTTTAATTAGCTTAATTACTCGAACAGTTTCATAAACTAATATGATCGACTCGGTATCGACACATGTTCAGTTGGCACACTGGCGTAAAAACCTGGTGTTTAGCAATAATGTAGCTGCAGGATTTCTCAGATTATGCTCTGACGCTTAGTATTTTGTGTGGAACAAAATTCCGTACCATGTAATATTTAAGAGACTGAGAACAAAAACCAGGTAAGCGACATTTATCTAAACATTGAGTTAGGTGAATATTCCACAGTTAGAGTACGTAATTATTTGGGGGGGGGGGGAATCAAGCAAGTTCTGTAATGTACATGTGGTACTATCTGTGCAGGATTCACTCAACCTGTATGCAAATTGGCATTTTATTTTAGGACGACAAGTAGGTAGTGTGTGTGTCACGAATAACGCATGGCTTTAAATAGTTCAATGATATAGAGTGAAACAAAACACGTAAAAAGTTGTATTGCATTGTAAAGACAGAAAACTAGTATATTACATCTTGTCTTTGTAACTTGGGCATGTTTACAACAATAACAACAAACGCGCTGTGAACTAATCTAGTTAAAAAAATAAATCATTTTCTGTAGACTGTGTCTGAATGGCCGTTTTTGTTAAACAATGCACGATACCATAATGCCACCCTTTTTTTCTGTGTGTTAACCCTCGTCATAAAAGTTAAAATAAAACCAAATTGAGGTAGTATGAATAAATACCGAGTAAATGGAAAGATACATGTGTATCTATTAAATTTCAAAAATATTACTGTAAGTTTCAATGCAAGTCTGTGCTTGCCTCTATAGCTGCTTAACATAGACATTAATTTGTGATTTACAATGGAACATTAACATTTAACAGTTATTTACTACACCCGTATTTTGTCACATACCTTGTTTTTATTCACAGAGCTCAAATTTAGGTGTTTGTGTTACAGGCCATTTAGATTCTTGTTACTTAAAATGTAGTTCGTCGCTAGTATTATAAACAATATAATATTTATAATTTTTCTGTTTATCAGGTTCAAAATCTGAGCCTGAAGATGTGGTTGAAGTGGCCGCAGATGAAAACCGTAGGCAACCTTATGACGCAACGCCATTATTTTCGCAGATGAAAGTAATTCATCGCCTGAAGAGGGTAATGTAGTTTCATTATGTAGAGTTGACGATGACAATGTAATGAAAACAGCTGAAAGAGGCCGTAAAAGAAAACGCCAAGATCGGAGATCTGATGTAAGTAAAATATTGCGTAATGCAGTTTGCCGTCGTAACATATTGATACCAGCTAAGGTTATGGGGAACATGACAAACATACTTACAGCTATAAGTGTATTAACAACTTCAGCATAGCTTCACGCCACAAAGTGTTTAGTGAATTTGTGGGATTTTGTGCGGGAATATACAAAACGCATTATTGTATTCCTGTGTCACATTTAAGAAACATTGTCATAAATAAGGATGCAGTTAAAAATAAAATTTTATCTAAAATTGTTATGCTTAATGGTTACAGAGTGTGTATCGATTTTCTAATTAAAACACTAGGAATTTCCCACAACAAATTCGATTTTGCTATGGACATGAATAATGAATCTGGTACAGTACCGAAAGATGGACATGGGAAGGATGCCCCAAAAATTAAAATCAGTAGAGAAGCTACTATCAAGTCAAAGAATATATTCGTCATATTCGTCCAAGGTACAGAAGTCATTACAGTAGGCAATATAACCCCAATAAAAACTACCTTCCTCCAGGTCTTACTTAGCATAAGTTATATGAACTATATTGTGAATGGTTTAGACACTTACCATATTAACCAGAGAGTGGTGCTACTGAAAAATGTTTAGTACAAGCTTTAATTTAAGTTTTTATCAGTCTCGTACTGATACGTATAATAAGTGCGACACATTTCCTGTAAGAAGTAAAAATGATACTAATGAGACAGCATTAGCGCTATTAAAACAATAACAAGAGCTACATAACAGACCAGCTGAGAGAGCTAGTAGGCTGAAGAAATTTGACAAAATGATAGCTGAACATGACTGCAGCATAATTGTATTTACTTTTGACCTACAAAAAACGGCCAACGCCCTCACTGACTAGTAACAAGGTTTCTTACTTGCGTGATTTGTGGACATACAATACCTTAACAGGAACAGCCACAATGTTCGCGAAGGGTGAAAATGATGCTTCCAGGGGTTCACAGGAAGTTTGATCGTGCTTAAAAAGGTTTTGTGAATATTTAAAATATATAAAACACGTAATATCATACAGTGACTGTTGAGGCGGTCAAAATCACAGCCAAAAAAATCTAAAATATTGTAGATGACGGTTAAACAAGCACTTATACAAGTAATTGTTCATCAATTCCTTGAACCACGTCATACATACATGGAGTGTGATAGGGATTTTGGCCAAGTAGAGGTAAGAAATAAATGTGTAAACGTTGTTGTGCCGCCTGACTGACTGAACACTAGAACAAACATCGAAAATACTTAGCTGTACCAATGACAACAACTAACTTTCTTTCCATCGATCCTCTAAAAAAATGCGCAAATGTATTTGCACCAAAAGATGACAACGGTGAAGCACTAGCATGGCGTACCATTAGATGAATTCATGTTGATAAAAAAATTATTTTATTATGCTTTTTAAGGAAACGCTGAATGAAGATATCCCATTTCGATGAGTCACCTATGCAAAGAGATGTGTTGGAAGGGTAGGCGTGATTACACTTGAACATCTCTTCCCGCGTGGAGTGAAAATAAAATATATACGAAGGTCAAAAATCTTTAATTCCTTCAGTCCACCATGCATTTTTGACAGTTTAAACCTAGGACCCATTCCTTGTACATCCGCAAATGAAGAAAATCCAGTACAAGGAAGTGAAGAAGAAGACGATGATGGAGAATTGTGAACATAAGACTAGACAGTAAATGTCGATAAACTGATCTTTTAGTGATGAATATAATAGAACAAAAAGAGTGGCGTGGTTTGTTTAATTTCACAAGCAATATGGCGTAGTTGTTTTAATGTTGCATATACAGAATGTCACTTACCTGGTTTTCATTTAAACATTAACCATAAATCATTATCTTCGTGTGCTTTAGTTTATTAAAGTCATAATTTTGAGGCTGAAAAATATATACAAGATGTCTATGTTTAGTAATAAGTAATTCCAACACCTATAACATTCGTGTAGAATTTTTTATTCAAAGTTAGACTTCAACAGTTTTTTACTCAAAGTAAGTATTCAGTCCCTTACGTGGTCTTTGTTCTCAGCCCTCATTTATTCCCGTCTGTGTTGTGACCTTTATTGATAAGTGTGTATACCAATGTTCAGTGCAAGAACATGCTCTGCCGTATTGCTGATTCTCTTGCAAGGATTCTGCGTGATTGAAAGATTCTGTTATTATTTATGTCAAGCAGTTTACCATGAATACAGTATATGCTTCGTCGAAGAGATAATTCTGATAATACAATTAGAATCAATGTTATGGCTAAAACATAAATGACAATCAAATTGTTTCACTCGCACCTCACGTGTGCGTGGTAGATAAATAAACGCTGAAAACATCAATTTATTTCTACGCTTTAAGCCAATATGGATAAAATACTCAATGACAATCCTAGGTAATGGCATTTGCCAACTTCATGAGTAAATATTTATGCAGAATTACTAATTCGTTACGCGTGATCACTTATGCCGCAGTTAAGTGCACGAGGTTCCGGCGTCAGAGATTGTGCCTAAGGAGTTCGTAACACTGGAAACAATTTTGTTTGAAACGTTGGCTAAAACTATTGTCTAGGATTGCTATTGTTTAATTTTCGTAAATTGGCTTCAAGAAACCTACAGTCATAGATTAATGCTTTCGGTGTTGAATTATATACCACTTCCTCTTAAGGTCGCTGCCTACCTGTGAACTCTGTGCGAACATGGAGAGCTATATACTAGGTGTGGCTCCGTCACGCTTGGGACAACACGCATTGTCTGGCGTTAACGATATGACAATACTGCTATAAGAAAGCAAATGAGGGAATACAATATATATTGTTATGTGGTTTAGAGTGTTTTGAGTATAGAAAATACTTATTTTCTCAGTTTTCATTCTATCGAAAATGGAGCATTTAGTTCCTATGGCGATGTTGGTGGCACCGATATGAGTAAACATTCAGTGTTGGGATACATGAAGGCTCAACAAGGGCTTAGTCACATTAAACATAATTTAACATAGCATGTATATATATATATATATATATACACACACACCTGTTCTCGCCAGATTATAGAGTAAGTATAACGATGTAGTTTGGCGAGCACGAGGTTGTTGCCTGTCTGTATAGACATTATCTAACGCTGATAAACTAAGTACACCACTGTAGGAATGACAAACAAAGAACTGGACACTTTTTAAAATAAATCTAGCAGTAATCAAGTAAAAACTATAACGTACAAGAATTGTTCCTAGTAACATTTGCAATATCCGGGCACGTTGACGCTGAAACATGCTACAGTACGGAGTGAAACATTCAGTACTGAGAGGAATTGCAAACAGGGCAGCTTACTTAAGCGCGCGTATATCATACTGGCGTATATAGTTTTCTTACTGGACGTGTCATTTTACTGTGCTCCGCTGAATATGTTTCAGGAGTGCTGGTGTTCCTCTGTGGTTGTTCCTAGAAAGAGGATCAGCTTGGGTGTATTTATTCTGGCACATACACGTACGAGTTTTTATTTAGTCCAGCGACAGATGGATAGTGCAACCACGCGTTAACCGCAACGTGACCAGAATGTATGTAACATCTGGGAGGGTGAAGGGTTGGTGACCAGCCAGCTGTAGTTCTACACAACACAACACATTGTACATTGTCAGTGGGTATGTTCGCGGATAATGGCTGTCCCGAACAACATTGTATTACCCTGGCGCTGCTCTCATCATTCTCTCTTTCCTTCTCCACATCCCTTTTATGCATTAAGCTGCTCTCTTTATTTTTATAATTCTTGATATTATTATTTTAGTAATCCAGTTGTGAACGTCCGCTGAACACGTTGCATATGTTCAAGGTTCATAAATTACATTAGTACGTTTCGTGTCATTCTGTCTTTATTGCCTAGTACCGCTCGGTGACATTTCACATATTTTTCAGAATCATGTATCACACACCGTGAAAATGCTTAATAAACTCATTATATGAAGTTGTGTTGTGCCTCTACCACCATTGAGCTAATAAAGTTTTAACTAACATGCATTAACTGTGCTGGTTTTCGTAGTTACATTGAACGTAGATTAACTGCAGCAGGAATATTACGTTTCGTTTGCTTCGTAACTGTCCAATATCGTAAGCAGCTATCAGTGCTCTATGACAATTATAACAATATAAATTGCAACGCAATGCAATAGCAAAAGTTAATTTCTAACATATAGATTATCTGTGTGAAATATAAACCAAAACATTTACACAGAACTCATAACAATTTTGTTTAGTAAAAACCGAACTTAAAAATACTTTGTATTCTTAAAGTCTGCATTTTACACTTTATTCTCCGTAAAAAAAAGGAAAAAAGGTATATTTTTTCAAAGTAAATAAAGGATGCGTTTGTCAATCTGAAAGCAAACTGCATTCACAAACGAATCATAAGCTATCATAAAATACTCTTGATACAATTTTCCACATTACATATATAGCACTGTAGGCATATAAACAATCAGATACATACACAAGATGAGATACATTTCATATCTGATAACATTGCACATCGATTTAGCAAGAACTACGTTTTTAATTTTACTGATCTGCGTAATTTTGCAGTAACATAACGTACGTCATTTTCTTATGGTAATATTACACCTCGTATTTTTTATTTTCTAATCTTATTTCACTCCTAACATCGCTAACAACTTCAAAATACGATAGCAGATTATTTTTACCTTGGCCTATTGTCATATAATCGTTCACTGCAATGGACTGTAATAATTCTCGAGATAATGGAGTTGGATGCGCCTATTGCAGGTACCAAACATCACAAAATCTGTACTTAATTAAATACACACATCAATTTTCACAAACCATAATAACATTTCGGAAATAAAAAATAAATAATATATATAAATACAAACAGGAGTAACTTTGACTGATTCAAGATATTTTTGTGACATTTAATGAAGACATAAATACGTGGAGTTAATTATTTGAATACTTTTGATTGTTCCATTCCGATTAAGTTTGCCATTTCGTTACCAAATAATACCTAATTAAATATTTTAGTTTGTCAGTGTTACTCCTGCAGGCATCCACGTTTGACTGTAGATAAAATCGACTCCACACTTACAAAAAAATTTCATATTTAAAAATAAAAATGTAAAAGTGTTAATGTTATTGAATATTAAACTATGAAATTTAAGACATTAAAGTTGTGTGCGTTTTTTTAATTATAGTCATTTGTTAAAGATATTGGTTTATGATTCCTAAGCTTTGTATTTTTAACTACACAAATATTTAAACGTTCTAGCTACTCTAAATGTAATCCGTGTCAAATATATTTAAAAATTTTAAACACTACATTCGCAATTCATTTCGAGGTTATTTTATTTTAACGTGTTTAAATCACCTATTTATGTAATAATTCTGTATTAATAACGTACAAATATTTTAGTTATAGATAAACAACTATAACATTTATGTTATAATATACATAACCGAAAATTATACTGAGTTTATTATTTTTAAATAGTTTCAAACATAAAACTTTGTAAACCTTTTCATACATGGTTTTATGTTTGTCGTAGGTATTACAAATTAATATAACGAAAAATTTAAACTTTCCTATAATGAAATAGTTAGGAAAACATTTTTAAGTAGTCTCTGGTTAATTTAAAATTTATTAATCTCACGTATTACGTTCAACAAAGGAAACAATTACCACACATGTTTTTGATTATCAAAACGTGTATTTGTATTGTTCGAATACTGTTTGATAAATAATGATTTTTAAATATCACAGCCAATGCTACACTTTGTGGCCACGTACGAATACATAATTCAACTTAGTTCCAATGTTTCAAGAGCTACAATATCACCGCCGCGGCTGCTGACTTTTTCAATCAGCTGAGTTCACACTTTAGTGCGTTTATCTTATTAAAGTGACATATTAAATAGCCTGAATAGTGTGAGTATTTAAAAATTGTATTTTGCGTTACACATAAGTATAAAAAGTACATCATTTTGCTAGGTAACACTGTTTTGGACTGCAAAAGCTGAAAACAACGTTTACTGGAATGTTCTAGTCTTAAAAAGGGACTTCCACATCGTCAATGAATTTAACATGGAAATCCCTATATGCTGCCTTAATGCTCACGAAGGGGTGTAGTCTGCAACCAGGCTTAAAAATTACATTTTTAAATACTTCTCATAGAATAATATATGGTAATCAACAAGAAATATAAAACAAAGTAAAAGAAAGTAAATAAAATTGTTGAGTGAGGTGATGTGAGCCGGGAACACACAACTTCAAACAAGGAAGGAAACTATTGTACTTGTTGAGGAACTTCAGCGACATCCACCTGCAGCGATTTCTGGAAACAATGTAAACCCGATGTAGAACCATGAATTGATCCCATGTCTTCCTGACTGCGAGTCTAATATCTTATTGTTGCGCCAACTACCCCTTCATATAAAGAACAGTGTATAACACTTACACGTGAAGAAAGTTACCGCAACTCTATGAAGTTAAATTACCTCACAAATGTATAAGAAAATCCTAATAAAAATAAAAAATATTTATAAGAACCAATTAGAATTTTGCTACTTTAATACATACTGCAGATAAGAGTCGTCTGATGTAACTTGAGACGTATTTCAGGAAGTATGATTTCACTCACACCTACGCTAATAGAACAAACATACGCAACATATTACCGTCAAGAGACAGGTCAGTGTAATTTTTTATTAGCTGTTTTAATAGGAAGGGCCTTATTTTGTTGTCTTGACAATAAACTTTGAAGAATTATTTTATTGGCTGCAAAATTACTTTTTTAAATTTCATATTCGTACAAAATATTTCTTTCCCGCAGCAAAACTTGTGTCGTGGCAATGCGAGTGTTTTTAGAATGATGCGCTTCTGTGTTACAGAATCCGTAAGGTGCTATTATTATCCACTGTCTCCCTGGATTTGCAAACATTGGTTAACCGACATTTTTGTTGTTTTAGGACGGAAGCCATGAGAAAATATTTTGTAAGTCTAACTCGCATAATGTTTATTATTTTGTATACAAGTACTAGCAGACCCGTGAAGACGGTGTGGTACCAGAGATGGATGTTGGTCGTATTACGAACTATACGCCGAAAGAAGAATACATATGTATGTATGTGTATATATATATATATATATATATATATATATGATGCGCTGCAGCGCCATCTAGGGGTAAGTTATAGCAAAATGTATGTCTCTAAAATATTTTCCGTGATAAAATATCCATGTGAACCAATTTTCATGGCGATGGCTTGACTGGCAGTTGAAGCGCAGCATGAGCGCTATATATCTAGTGGTAGGTTGACAAGTTAGATTAAAAACCTCCCCCATGACAAAACATAATTATACGCCAAGTTTCATGGTGATCGGTCAGACGATGTCGTAGTTTATCGATCTACATACATATATACATAGCATACGTAAATACCAACATCCATTTCTTACATGTATATAGATTTCTAACGCAGATAACATAACATACAAGACTTTTAAAATTCTATATGTTATTCATGAACTAAGTTTCATTTGACAATGCTCATTTAGCATACAATTTACGATTAATATTATGAAATACGATATAGTTATTAATGCGTAAGAGGACAGGTGAATTCTGAAAAATTGTTTACAAAATAATTTTTCCCCACATGAATTTTGCATATGTATAGGTATTACGCTTTCATATAAGATTACATATTTCACACATACCAAATTTTCATAGCATAAAAAAACCGATTAAACATAGAATGTTATCATAAATAAAATTATTTGAAACCGACAAATATCTCAATGAAAACATTTATAGAGTGTTGCTGTACAGTTACGTGCAAATAATAAATACATTGTGAAATATCACATGTTCCATTCAAAATATGGACAATTAAATATCAAAATTGTACAACATTCTTTCTTCAAAACAATAATTTTCCCTGTTCCCTTCATTTTCAAACCGTCAGAAAATATAAACTGTGTTATTGAACATATTCTAGTAATTGTAATTATAAAAAATTTAAAACCAAAACTTTTAAACTTTCCACTCAAACAGAAACTAACATCTTACTCCAGTCTACGAAAATATAATTCTTCTTCAACTTCAATATATGTTTCGTCTAACCACTCTGCATTTGATTTAGTATGTTCTGGCTTATAACATTCTTGATGAAACTGAACAGGATATTATCAGTTTCGGGCAAATACGCTGTTAAATCATTACGTTTCGCATCTGAGTATATCAGTTCTCGGGAATATACTTCTTCAGATTTCATGCTCTCCATTTTATTCCCCTCAGTATTTATACAACAATATCTTTCTTATAGTTATATGGATTTAACCTAGTGACGTGACATTAGTGTTTGGGAAATTAAAATTCCAATATAGCGTAACCACAATCTTTTTATCACAATTATCTTGTAACTGAAATGAAAAAAAATATTACTTTGAACTTCTATAAATCAACAAAAGCATTGTTGTTTAGTGCTTCTCATATAAAATGGTCGAGTGATTATCCTCGTAGTTATGTGACAATGTTATTCGAATGCTGCAATGTTATGAACGAAGCAAACGTGTTGTGAACGATATCGGACCTAATGTAACTGTGACTTGCTAAAATAAACATGAACTGTTTGCTCTTGGTGTTAGGAAATGTTTGTACAGCACGGAATAACATTGAGAATGTTACCCAACATTTGTTCTGGCAAGAACAGTTGTAGTAATATAAGTTATCATCTATAAGTTGACCGTCAGCTACGTTTATATTAACTTCTTCTATTTACTCACACACCTTGCTGTTTGCAATGTGTCTGTTATTATTTGCTTTATCCCATGGAAATTATTTTCCCGGATGAGTTGCGGTCTCGCAGATTGCAAGGTTATAATAGGCACATTTCCTGGAATAATCAATTAAAGTACTGACAGAATGAAAAGTAAAGAGGGAAAACTTCTAAAGGTCACAGCCTTTCTTCTCGATTTTGTCTACTGTTTATCTCTCTCTAAACTCTTTGACATTAGTGAGATTTTACTTCCTCCGGCTTGTAAAAGGCTTATGTTAAATCCAACAATATTTTCTTCAAAACTTGTATAGAACAGAATTCTTTTCATCTTTCCTGAATGGTTTTCTTGAGTCATTTAAATATTTTACCTATTTGTATGTTCTACCAAACAACGTCTACCACACTTTATTTGCCTACTATCCGAAGAAAGAAGTAGGCTTATGAGACCACCTTTCTGTGTGTGTTCGTGCGTGTGTGTGTATGTGTTTATGTAGGTTTATGTATGCGAGTGTGTCCCGCTAAAAACTTTTAAACGCATGGACCAAAGTAGTATGATTATGGGGTTTCTGGGACAGGATTCGGAGTGTGGCGCCCGCCAGAGTGTGGTGCCCCCCAGCCATGTTGTGACGTCACGTCACGTACCGCCATGTTGGATGACCTTGACCTTTAACCTTGACCTTGACCTTGAGTGTCAAATTACCAAAATTTTCCAAAATTCCGAAAATTTCAAAAAATTCTAAATTTTCAAAAAAATTTCAAAATTTCAAAAAATCCCGAAAAAAATATTACCTCCATTTTGTTTCCAGACGCCATCTTGTTTCCGGCCGCCATCTTGGTGTTTCATCGGAAAAATTGTCGATTTCACATTCAATTATAACCCCGCATTTATTTAGTAAATAAAATTTTTAATAATAAAACTTTTAATAAAAAACATTTTATATAAAAATTATGTAATAAAATCCTTTTTATATAAAAATTAAATAATTAAATCAACTACCGACACATCTTACCCGGACGAGATCCATCGACACACTAATGTCCCCCACCACTTTTTACATGTATATATTAACTTATCCCCCTCCCCCCTCCAATGCCCCTTCCTTTATTTTAATTGGCTGTTAGTCACGTGATGAATTTCCCCCCTCCACCCACTACTTTCCCCTCTCACCGACACTCGTGTTATAACCTGCTCAAAATACTACACCCCCTCCACCCCCCTCTCAAAACTTTACCACCACTTTCTTACACATCGACTAAACATTGTTTCCTTTATAATTCTCACTAAACAGCATGTCACCAGTGTCTTCACATAGCAGCTAGATGACCGTAAGTAGTAACAACCATCGATTGAGACTATGTATTGATCATCAATTTTAAAATTATCGGTTTTTTAACATTGTTACTATAATTTCAAAAACTTTATTTGAATACCAATAATGAACACTACTTAAACAGGACTTATTTCTTAGCTATATCTGATCAATTCCCAATAAAATTAATCAATTATTAAAAAAACTTGTTGGCAAATACTTTTTATTATAACTACACTGACATTGTTTCCTACGAAACTTCATCGTCTACACTAACACTCCTACCAAATTAGCTACATTTCCTTCAATTTCCGATAAAATCAATCATTCGTTTTGAATATGACATATTTATCAGAACAGTTACATATGCAAGACTCTTCGCCTACTTTCAAACATGGTGTACACCACCCCATCGAAGAAACTGACGCACAATTTCATATTCATACAACTTATGCTAAACACACCACTCCTACGCCCTCGCATCTACCATCGAATACCCCCTCACAAATCTACCAGCAATCTCCTACAGTCCTGTCAGAACCTGTCCGAACTGTTCATTACACTCTTCTGCAGTACATATACGCGCGTATTACATTGTCTCTGCTTAGCGAGCAGGTTCATATACAAGACATCATGCAGCTATGCAAATAGCATCATAAAATCTCGTCTCACTGGCCTTCTTCTTTACCAAAACAGCTACCTCAGTTTCATGTTTTACAATTTTTATTATATCTTTATTTTGTATACGAAAAAAGTATTTAAATCGGAATATTTATTCTCGTCAAACACCCGCGTTAATTAAAAAACCCTGTTTCCTTAATTATAAAAATTTATGTACATTCTATATATAATCAACTACTTGTAAAACAAACACCACATACCTTGGAAATATATTTAGTCTTCACTTTAAAACTATCACAGTCAAGTCCATGTATAAATTGATTTAGCATAAAAAACCTTAGTTTATTGCGCTCATCAACTTCGTGTCGTCACAATGCAAACTAAGGCCTCGTAACAGACGCTTCATCCATGCTTCGTTTACCCAGTCTCATATATTACCAGTTTTGTCAAGGAAGTCCCATGCGCCGTCATAGTCATTGTCATGTAGGTAGTTATCACCGGTGAAGATATCGCCAACAGAGGTAAAGCTACCGCAGTGCTAGTCGAAGATGTTCAACACAAGCTCACATCACGTCATAACTTATTCACTGATGTAGATAAAATTCTGCTTCACTGCTACCAGTCCCACTAGTTACAGGAAATATCGAATACATACAGTTCTATTTTTTTTCAAAAGTGAGTTATGGTCAAAAGTTAGTTACGTCGCATATAACCTGACACAAACATCTCTTATTCATACAATTTAATGAATATTGTACAGTGGTATGTGCTTCGTCCTGTTCGCTTTCCTACAATGTGTGTCTTTAAACGGTACCGGTTTAGTGTAATAGCACTCCAACCATACATTTTATTTCTTAACTC
>PNEQ01059430.1:0-16386 GCA_003012365.1 Medauroidea extradentata
CTCGACGACAGACCGACAGACAGACAGACCTCGTTTGTCTGGTAACAGCGCCATATATCGGCGTGCTTGTCCTCAATATTGTGCAACCACAAGGGGGGGGGGGAGGTGAGTTGCTGTCTTCCGTGGTTTCCCAACGCTGACCTGATTGCCGCTCGGACGTCTTGCTGTCCGGCTTGTCAGGCAATATTGCAACAACGTGTTACAATAATGTCACAGTTACACGGTTCCTTAAAAATGTTATGATTTGCTTAAAATAACAAACACAAAACTCACGTAAAACAAATAAATAAAATTTATTACGAACTCACTAGTTTCACCAACATTTGGGCACAAAATTAATATTAGGTTTTCCAGCTCTGTCGCGTCCGCGACGTGAATAATAGGAATACTTTCTATTCGGAAAACACTTTGCGTCCGCGATTATTGTCGCGTTGACCTCATAGAAGCCTCGACGCTGATTGGCTGGCAAGTCGCGTCCGTCGCGCTGTTGTGATTCCAGCAACAGGTGATGCGAGTACTTCGAGAAAACTTTCAGGGCTGTAGGTAAGCATTGTGCACTCCATAGTACAGAAAGTATCTATCCGACAGTAGACGGCGTTGCTCCCTTAATAGTATTGGAACTTTTCACCGCCGTTTAATGAGCTTGAATTAAACGTGCATAAACGGTCTATAACTTAACTATATCAATTTAAACTTAGACAATGACTAATGATTTGCTTTTATCGTGGAAAAAGCTAACCTAGTGCGTTTATGTCCAGAATATTATTTTTATTATATAAATGTTTTCAAATGATAGGACCATCACTAGAGGTACGTCAATTTCGAGGATTCTCCTAGCAGTAGCCTAGATTGCTCAGTCCTGTACACGCTCTGGATACAGTCGATTATTCATTGGCTTACAACATTACAAGCGATAGCTCTATAAATCATTTTCTTATTTACTACTGGCTTGCAGTAGTCGAATGCGTTTCGTGACATGCGCCAGCCAATCACACACGTGATTATGAAGTATATATTTTTGGCGTTCAACCTGACCTGGAATGTATTTGCGAAATTGACGTACCTCTAACCTTCGGTTACTGTGGCACGCTAATAACGAACGTTTATGTTACGTCAGCAATCGATCCTTGTCATAGACTGAATACAAGGCGCAACATGCTACGGTGCTTATGAATTATTCTGGCAACAATGAGTTGAAAACCAATATCTAATAGTAAGCAGCGACTGTTGATACTGAAACTAGTTTATGCCCTGATAAAAGTTTAAAATTTATCTTATAAGCGTTATATTAATTTTTCGCTTAATTTATTGTGAGGAATGGAATTTTCCACCACATGTACACTGCATTTTCTCATAGAATTAGCTAATCAAACTTATCAGATGAGTTTATGCATGGACCGTGCCAAACGTAGAGAATATTAATTAAAATGACAGTGTGCCACAACCAATAAACGTAGAGCACGAAAAGTCGCTGACTGTGTTCGTGTGGGCTTGTGGTTTATAATTTTAGCAAACGATTTGCGTATTTAGTAACGTGCACGTAAATTAACAAAAGTTTAAATTTAAATAAATGAGCGAATTAATTACCAAAATAGTCGAAACACACTTAATTTAATAGACAATGACTTCCATAAGCTAAGTTAAGAAAATGCCTTTGGACTAAATACTAGGTTGCAGTTTCGAATGCTCTATTAGTCATGGCTGTGAATGAAGTTTTTAGATGTAAGTTTAAATTGTTTAAGGCTGGTGTTATGAATTCCTAGACGTTGATTCACAAATCATCATATTATATGGAAGGCAGTCCTGCTAAACTTATTCTTATTACGTTTATTTACTAAAATAACACACGCTTCAAACTGCAATTAAAACAAGCAGCACATTTATTATGAACATGACTGGGGATACTTAAAATGGCTCCGAATGGCTTTTTTTGGTTAGCCTACATATTTTATGAGGTGAGATTGGAGCACCGCTAGAATGTAAGGATAGAGATACCCGAGAAAGCCCGCTGACAAATGGCATTGTCCGGTACGATTCCCACATGCGAAAATTCGGGTCGACCCGCTGGGAATCAAATCCGGATCGCCATGGTGGGAGGCAAGCTCCTTAACCGCTGCGCCAACTGTGGTTACTTAATAATAGAGTGCCGTGGTAAATATAACTCTGGTTTGGGTATACATGTTTAAATATAGAACTAAACGGTTTGCTGTAAATAGCATGTGACTTGTTTTTAGCCTTCTTTCCGAAGGAAAGAGTATGATGTTTATGATATCACCTTCCTGTCTGTGTGTGAGTGTGAGGGTGTGTGGGTGTGTCTTTGTGTGTATATATATGTGTGTCCCCCTAAAAACTTTCGAACCCACGTAACTAATTTCATCAAATTAATTAACCCAATAAGACTTCTGTGTATTTCGTGGATGGCCTGTTCATAATTTCAAAATGGCGACCGTTTTGATATTTTTTTAGATTACACAAGATAGTCATTATTTAGTATTTATTCATATTCTCTAAATATATAGAACTCAGCAAGATGAATTGACTTTAGATTTGGTTCATGCCATGTTCATATTTAGAAGATGACCTCCATTTTTATATGTTCAGCCCTGCAAAAAAACATTATTTCCGAATTTCGTCAAACTTGGTCGTGTTCATATTTTCAAAATAGCGGCCTTTTTAACGTTTTTCAATCACATGAGATATTTAGGGTATATATTTTAGAATTTCATCAAACTTAGTACACATACAGTTCTTAGTAACTTGATTATTATTTTGTGTATCTTTTTCATTCCGTGTTCATATATTCCAAACGACGGTATTTCGAACGTTTTTGCAGACTCTAAATTTCTGAAGAACCATTGTTCAAAATTTCATCAAACTCTGTATACATATGGTACTTATTAAGGTGACTAGACTCTTACGTTTTTTTCTTAAAACAGTGATAATGTTTTCCGAATGGTGGCTATTTCAGCAAGTTTTGATCACACGAGACATCTACGAAACCGTTTCCCATAACACTTAGTACGGATACTATACGTTTTTCATGCTCTGTTGATATTTTTAAAGTTGTTACAATTTCTACATTTTATAATATGAGATATCCAAGGAACAATTTTTCAAAATCTCATCATTCTATATTCACACGTAGTAGGCCTACTTGTTACTTAAGTTAACTTGATACTTATTATTTGGTTCATGCGGTGTTCGTACCATCTAAATGGTGGTAATTTGAAAAATTTTTTGGAACCAGGAGATATCTGAATGACTATTTATCAAAATTTAATCAAACTCGATACATATCTAGTTCTTAGTAAAGTGACATGACTTTTACGTAATTTGTTCATGGCGTTTTCCTGTTATAAAATTGGCGGCCATTTTAACATTTTTTGATAACACGAGATTTCTAAAGAACCATATCCATTATTTTTATAAAACTTGTTACATATTTTTAATCAGTAAGATTATCTGTCTTTTGTATGTTTTATTTGTACCACTTTCATTTTACCAAAATGGCAACAACTTGTTGAACATTTTTTGATCCCGCCAGTTATCTAAAGAACGACTACTCAGAATATTATCAACATTGGTACACATTTAGCAGTAGGCTAAGTAAGGTAAAACGATTTTAATTTATCTCGTATATGTCGTGTTCATTGCCTTTAAAATACCTTATTCACATGAGATATTCAAAATATATATTGATCAGAATTTCATCAACATGGTACAACTGTAGCACGCCTACCCAGTACAGCAACATCTGTTAGCTTTGTTCATACCGCGTCCAGTTTGTTAAATCGGGGCCCTCAATTTTTTTTGATCGCATTAAACATCGAAGGAGAGTTTTTCATAATTTCATCAGACTCGGTACACACGTAGTACTAGGTAAGGTAATGTGAATGCAGTGTTATTGGTTCATATGTGCATCGCCCATTTTCGAAGATTTCATTTTATGAATTCATAACATTTAAAAAATGTATTTCAGGAACAACAGAACCGATAGAAAACAGATGTACTATTTAGACACTTTATTATGCAAAGTTTTTTTTTAAGTAGCCTTCATTGTTTAGGTCCACCATGCTAGAAAGTAACGGGATAATAAATTAAGGCATTATTTTACATATATAGAAGTACGCGACCGATGTTAAACTTTAGGTAAATTTTCACCCACGTTGAAGAAAGTAGGCTAATTAGTTATGCTGGTAACTGGTCTTGTTTTGGGTGGTGTCTTATGTGTTTTTGTTACCTTGAGTTTACTTAAACTTTGAAACTTGACTAATTAAGAGAGGTTTAAAAAATGTTTGTAATTATTACCTGGATATGAAACCATTAGCATAGGTTAGAAACTATTTACTGGAGTGATTAACTGTTAGACAAAACGCCCAAACTTTTGTTTTAATTCACGTCAGAAGTTTTTGTACATCAGTAAGACTAAGCTGCGGATTTCCTAGCCTAACCTGTTTTGAGTCTTGACAAGTTATTGTATACGTATGACTGAAACACGACAACGGAGATACATTTTGTCCTCCAGCACGTCTGTTGTCGTAGGACACGTATATATCAGAGCAAACTTCACACTTGAAGTTGTCCAACCAAACACAAATCTCTGGTACAAATATTTATTCTACAAACAGATAACTTTATCTTCTGTAGTACTTACCCACAACTTTTGGCTTGGATGCAGGATGCGTTTCGGACTATATTCGGCATTTTAAGGTAGAAGGAAGGAATTAAAAATTAACCGTTGAGATAGTGAGTCCGTAAACTTATTTGGTTACATTTATAGATAACTGAGAACTCTTATTAACGTAAGTCATGATGTGTTTATTAATGTTTACATGTTAATTATCTTCCTATAAACGTACCTAGATTACGACGTAGGCCTAATAATTGAAGATTGTTATGCATCAGTATTCTATGCACCAATTTTAAGATATTAGTAAAACATGCTACTTTTTTTTTTATTTGAAACAATCTTACGAAAGTATATTAGTAGTATAAATTCAATATATTTATTATTTTACGCTGTAGTGGTAACATACTTTTTATACGGCCTTTTCAATGCAGAAAAATACTTTATACCGGACTTATCACCTGCGCTTAGTCTATTGATGCATAACAATATCCAGTTATGCGTACGTTACGAAGATAATTTTAAAGAATCATAAATAACGTGGTATTTCGACTTTTCAAAAAGTAATTTGTGAATAAAGTAACTTTTACGTCGTACCTTAAAATGTAAAGTTGCGTTCATTTTTACGCAGCCAGAATTTGGGCTCTTGTAGTAGAAATGTCACTCAGGGTAAAACGAAGCAACAAATTAACAGCATTGCTAAAGAGTCTACTTACTTAGTGTCGTTGCAAGTTATTTCTGTGGATTTCCTTAGTGCTTATGCGGCACGCCGAACTCAAACACGAGTCAACAGAAAGATTATTAAAATCATGAGTATATAAACAACTATAGTGCATTCCAAATTTAGCAATAAGCGCTATGTTTTAGAGTTATGGAGTAAAATTCTCATTAACACATGCAGAGCTATCTTATAAAAACTGCCAAAATAAATAACTTATACGTATAGTTGATACTTTTTATACTAAATGTTAGTAAAATTGTTTGAACTAATCGGCAGATGTGGCAATCAAAACTGGAATATCCGCATGTCCGTCATTAAAAAAATCGTTTCTGATTCTTTCAAAGTAAGCGTCTAGCATTATCTTTCTAAGCATTACTTGCATACTAAATTCTGCGCAAGTTGTTTAGTTAATACGTTTATGAGAAATTATCTGGAAGTATTTTTCTCAAAATACAGCATAATATAGGTCATTCGGGATAAAGTGAGCACTATAGATTTAACCTTTAAAAAATATCACAAGCCGTTGCTGCGTATAAGTCACCATTAGCAAGAGTTACTTTACTGCTTGTATGGTTGGTAGCGATTCATCGCATATATTTCCGTGTATTTTCCTATTTGAATACGACATTAGTGAAAGAACATATGATGAAATTGACTTCCCTGTATTTAATATGCCTCAAAATATTTATTTATGATTTTATTGGCATTCCTACTTACATTATAATTAGACTCAATTGGCGCCAGAAGAATATGACACTATCACCGACCTCAGGTCATCTTGCTCGTTACAGCTTGCTCCGCGCTTCAGACAGTTCAAAATTCCACCGACAGGTGGCATCAGAGTTAGGTTCTCGCCGTTTATTCGCCGCTCCGCCAAATTGCATAATTTGCGTGTGTTTGTCCGTTGTGCGTATATACACATTCAAAAGTATTGGAAATTACTATGAATATCATTGCCAAATGATGTGAAACCATCGATATTCTGTAAATTAAATTTTAAGTTTGCCAGCCTAGTAACAACATACTTTATATTTCACATATTAAGAAAATACGTTAATTATTGTTTCTGATGTGCGTCGTCGTCGTCGTCGTTCGTGGCAGCATAACTGAACAAAACTAGAATTCTTGAATTGCGTGTGTCATGTCTGATTTAATGTGGCTGTTTTGAGTTACAAATTCAAATAAAATATGCGCAAATTTACGAGATTTGTAACGGCAATAGTGAGTGTTGTATAAGACAGACACCAGTATTATAAGACGTTAACTCGCAGGTATTTATAACTAAGATTACTTTTTATTATATATTATATTCAGCCCCCTTGCATTTAATGAGTAGATATTGTAGCTAAAATTTATGTAGTCGTAAACATTGCACGACCTTTTGTAAATAAAAGCACGTGGCAATATTTATGTTTACATTCGGCGGAAAGACATAAACTGGCAGAAAATAAAAATTAATCAGGGATTTTTTGAGTGTTCACTTTATTCCGAATCGCCTACAGTAAGTTTGTTGCATGAAGGTGATAATTCTTTGCTTACCAAATTTGGCTCGAGTTGGTGAGTGAGTCAGCGCTCATCATCTAGGCCATAAGCTCTGGTGAGAGGTGCTCTCAAAGTTGCAGAAAGTTGAGGGAAGAACAACGGATCATTTAAGCAAATTTTTTGGTGTTACGGAGGAAACTGTTCGATCATTAAAACCAAGGCTAGGAAATTGAAGTGAAGTCCAAAATTTTTCAGCTTGTCACATATGAAATGCGAAATTAGGAAGACAAAGAAGATCTGCGTCTGTTCCCGATTTTGTTACCCGTCTCAACAGAACTATGCCCCTCTGATGACGATTACTACAAATATTATCATATTATAGCAGAACGATGCCCCACTGCCAACGATCACTACAAATCAGCCTTCCCAACCTGAAGTTCATCCCGAATATACATTGCATATATTGTAAAGGAAAATAAGTGACATTTCTTTGCGTTTTTCTTACTTTCAGAAAAATGTTAGTTCATCGTCACTGCGCATGTTCTTCCTGTTGTTACTAAATGATTGTTATTGTTTTGAAATAATGATAAAAAAATGCTGCTTAATTACTTCCCAACAATGTTATCACTGGAACATTAAAATTACCCTCTATTAAAATATCAAAACTTACTTCATTGTGACAGTAAGGCGTTCAACTGTTGATACCGATTCCAAAATTTGTGTCCATCTTTCACAAAGGTCTAAAAACCTTCCAGATGGTATCCGAAAATATTTGAATAACTTTCCTTCGCCTCGGAGTAGATCCGGAAAAAGATGATGGAATTCTTAATGTTCTCCTCTTTTCAAGTTTATTTCGTGGATCGAAAAACGCCGCACGAGTTTGTCTTGTTCATGACAAGTGAACGCAACAACAAATTCTTCTTCCTCAGACGAACTTGCCATTGCTTTCCTTTTCGAGCAGTCAGTACACTGACAGGAATGAACTGAATTGAATTGAACGGACCCAGTGTGCTTCGCTCCTTGAAGGAGGTGCCTATTTCGGCTGTTGCCTTGTTAGCACATGAAAATAATTTCAACGACTGATTACAACATTAATAATTAAAAACTGCTGTATATTTTGTTCTGGTGCTTTAGATATGTGATGGAACAATATCAATACCAAATAAACTATTTCGAAACTGTATGTTTTCTCGAGGATAATATGCAAATAAGAAACACAGAAAACAGTTTCTCCTAAGTTTCAACCTGACGACATATTTCTGGAGCGCAGTCACTTGTCGACGTAATTCCGTCATTTGATTGTGAAAATATTATTTTGCAACATAGCATTGAAAACACTGTAGATTCATGAAACATGTATGATTCCGTCTGACACAACGTATCTGTTTCCAGGCCAATAACAGGCATTAAATACTACAATATCAGAATTCTTATTGGCTCAGTCAATTAGGGCAACAGCTCCAAGTACAAGCTAAAGCCAGTGATCTTCTGGTCAGCTGAACGTGTTTTGAAATCCAGCAAACTATCAAGTTTTCCCGCGATAAACCTTCATCTCTAGATATTTATAAATATGGAATCTGCTGTTCTGGAAATATGGAACAGGACGGAAATTAATCATGGCTGTGTGTGTTATTATTGGAGGGGGGGGGGTTTATGGTTTATACTAAGAATATATCCAGCATTCGTCTTGCGTGACTTTGATAACCACGGTAAACCTAAACCACTATGGCAGGATCGGATATCGAACCTGGAGTTTGATTACAAACACGTGTATTGCACTATTCCAGTGCCACTGTGACGACGAACCGCGATAACAATCGATTAAGTGTTTAGAGACCCGGAAATTTCGCGATTTTATTTGAGAAGACGTAAACAAAATATTTGCTTATAAAGCTGGCTAAAAGTGTCACCTATTGATTGGTCTTATTCTGTTGATCTATATTCAAGTTCAAAATCCTTGAAAATTGTATTGAAATTTTTATCCTTAATCTATGTTACACACCTTCTTAATCGGAAGGTTTTGATAAAAAGTTTCGTGTCGTTAATTGGAAAGGGCTTAAATTAATGTTTTCAGGATTAGTTTCAACCGCAATTTTTTAAAAATAAATTTTCAGGCTGACTTCAGTCACTCATAGAACATTTATCGTAAGTTATTGGCTAGCGTAAAAATATACAATATGATTCAGGACAGAGTGTGTTAATTTTTCTTTGTGATACCTTATACAAGTACGTATAAAAATATGTTTTAAATATTTGTGTGGAGTGCACTGTGGGAGTAATAATTATACCCTAAACATCTACGTCAGAATTTAATTAAATTAAATAAAAAACTATGTTATTTCATTACTTTAACACTATTTAGTATGTTGTTAATATACTGTGGTATTTTATTTTATAGTTAAATAAATAATATTTCATAGTCGATTTTCAAGGTAGCATCTCTCCTGGTTGATAAGTCACTTTACAGAAAAATTGAAAACACATTTTGGACTTACTTTTTCATAAGCTAACACCGCGCAGAATTAATACACTCCATCCTTAGTATACCTTGTGTAGCCACCGTTTAAATTCACGTCCAGGTAGGCCCGAAGCAAATTTTTTGGGGTCAGGGAGTTGAAAATTGTCATGGGCCTCCCACTTTTCGATAGACGTTCTTTACAGCAGGAAAATGAAAGTATCTAATGTTCTTCCTCGGTGTTTAGGGTAAGCGGCTGGGGCCCGGGGCATTCTGTCCCTCCCCCCATCACAGGCTGCGGCCCTGAGTCTCCAGGCTAGTATTCTATGAGAAGGCTGGACGTCGATAGAACGCCTTGTGTATAGAGGCGATGAAGCAAGTGCTCAGAGAGCAAATGTCGGCCTTAAGGGCGCTGTTCACCGCAGTTTTCAATGTCTTTTATTATTTTTATATTTGTACCAGAAATTAATTTTTCTTATTTTAGACGTAAGTTGTGACTCAGGGCCGTGTCTATAAACGTCTTTCGAATGACAACCTACTGCTATCCCCATAGAGAAAGCATTGGTGAGCAGTTGGTTGTCATTCGAAAGCTGTTTATAGATACGGCCCTAAATCTTCCTCTCAGGAAATTTTTGTATCTCGTATAGTTTTTGCATAATGAGTTGTAAACGTCAAAATTTGTACTTTACGGTTTTATGCACGTCGCTAAAACCAATTGATGTACCAAACAAAAAAAAAATAAAACACTAAATATTTTTTCTGTATTTAATAAAAAATGCTGAATTTAAAAATAAAACTTTAAAAATAAAAAAAAAAAACAAAACTATGTATATTTTGGTTTTTATATGTGTCGAATCACAGCCTGCAACATTATACACTGTGGATTTTTTCGGTTTGGTACGTCAGTTGGTTTTAGTGGTGTGCATAAAATCGTAAAGTGCAAATTTTGACGTTTACAACTATTTACGCAAAAGCTATAAGAGATACAAACATTTCGTAAGAGGAAGATTTAGTCACACTCCACAATTTATCTCTAAAATAAGAAAAAAAAAATATCTGGTACAAGTATAAAAATAATAAAAGACGTTGAAAACTGTGGTGAATTGTCCCCAGAGACCGCGCTCGCCGCAGGCTTGTAGGCGGGAACTATTGAGGTGAAGGTGTTGCCTTGCCAGGTGGAGCAGCTAATGATGGCTAGGTGTAAGGTAGACGTGTAATAACGTGCAGGTAGCTACGGACTGGCGGCACCTGGCAGGATGAAACACGTCACAGTACAGGCAGGACACAAAGTTTAGTCACCCTCTATAACAACACATACAAACCCATGCTCCCTAGTTTCTATTTTTTTATCGACATTAATTTTTTACGTCTGAACTAGAGCAGATATCAAAAATCTGTCTGGCTGTTTTGTTTAAAATCGTCTCTCCATGTTACCTGTTTTTTTCGAGGCAGTAAATACTATGGTTTTATCTATTTTTGTAATGAACGAAATTCTAGTTAACTTACTTTTTAGGCGAAACCGTATTATTTCTTGCTTTGAAAACACTAGCTATCACGCCAAAAACAACTTTAAACAAAACTGCCAGACATTTTTTTTATATTTGCTATCGTTTAAGCTTTAAAAAATAACTATCACAAAAATAGTAGAAAATGAAGAGAATGTCTTTAAGGGGAAGGATTAGACAATTTATTGTATTTTCAGTTTTCGTGTCATAACATTAATTTCAAAATTATCTCTTCGACAAAGCATTGGAAATATTCTTGATAAACTTCGTGACTTAAATAATAATGGTATCTTTCATTAATATCTCATGCAGAATCGTTGTAAGATAATTCTTGATAGTTAACCTATAATTCTCTTGCAATGATTCTGCATGACAAATAAATGAAAGATTCTTTTACTATTTATGTAAAGCAGTTAACCAAGAAAGAGTAGCCCATATCCTATGCTGTGTCGAAGAGAAAATTTTGATAATACAATTTGATTAAATATTATGGCTCAAATCTGAAAATATAATAAAATTGTCAAATGCTCCCCGTTAAATAAAATGAGCAACAGTTCTTTAGAGGAGTTTTCTTCAGACATGAAACATTATTTGTCCTAAGTATTAGTCTGTGTACCGTCACTCACATACATGGCAGAGGATAATACGCCGTCAGGCTCAGTGCGAGATTTTTGGAGAAGTCCTCGACTGGCTCATGGACGATGTTGTCGCATACTACAAGTATTTTTTTACACGCGAAACCGCTTATTTTATCATATTACATTCATCTACGAAAAGACGTTAATGCTTGAATCTACGTTTCTGTAATTTAAAAAAATTCAGCATTCTTGCTAGAAACATGGTTTTCGGGCCTCTCAAAGTATCTAATAAACGGCTTTTTTTCTGGACCCCTGTAACTCCGAAAATGCCATCTTAATTCGTAAAACGCAAAACTCGAAGAATGACTTGACCTTTACTACAAAGTATCCAAAAATATAATTTTAAGGTCACCACTTAAAGTCCCACTGGAAAATAACTAAACGAAAACCTTGCACGCCCAGTTTGGCGCTCAACGAATAGAGGCGATATGCTCCTCGTCTAGCATGGTACGCTGGCTCTTATCACTCCGCTGTTCCCTGCGTCAAACGCGGATATTTCACACCGGTACATATTCCTCTTAAGAGTTAGTGTACCTAGCGCGTGAGCCATGCTGTAGCTTGGTACTGAAAGTATTTGTTATTCTATAACTGTTTAAACTGTTTCTAACGTGTTTATCTAAAAAAAAAAAAAAAAAATACTTTAAACTGTGTCCCTGTGATTTGAAAAATGCCGTCCGCTTCTTAAAAACGTGCTTCCCAAGCTCCTCAAAAGTGCTAAAAATGACTTTTTCACGTTGCTGTGGCTGAGAAAATATCGATCGTAATCGTAAAACTGAGGCATGGACCCCTGCACTGGACATTACCACGAACTTTCCACATATAAAACAACAGGGTCATCGCTTGAAGTCCCACTGAAAAACTGTTTCTACTAAAACACTGCACGCTGGTTTAGTTCTTCGCGCCTAGAGGCGATGAGGTGTTTGACGGACGTGTTATGTTTGACTTATCTCCTTCCCCGTTTCTGTGCCTCAAACGTAAAAATGTAATAATCTGATTAAGTGACTGAAATATTGACCTTAGTAGCTATGTACATACATATAGATCATCAATAGTAGACAGGGGCCGCTGTGGCCGAGGGGTCAGACCTCTCGCCTCCCACCATGGCGATCCGGGTTCGATTCCCGGCGGGGTCGGGCCCCAGACCCTCTCATATGGGAATCGTGCCGGACGATACCGCTGGTCGGCGGGTTTTCTCGGGGATCTCCCGTTTCCCCCGCCCTTTCATTCCGGCGCAGCTCCATACTGACATCATATCACCCCCACCAGCGCTAAAGACCTTGGTGTTTTAAGAGCTGACCAAAATCTCTTCACTCACTCCTTTAAAATATTTCTTGTTTTATTTTAATGTTCAACTGTAAATATTATGCAGCTATAAAAAGTGCACGCACTTTTCGACAATACGAAAATTTAGGTGTTTAACCGCATTACGATGTCTAACAAAAATAAGCCTTAGTTGGCCTTTTTCGTATCTTTGTGTAATGTAAAAAGCGGTATGATGTCAGCCCGCTCTCATCTCAGCAATCTTGTCTTCCCACTGCGTCGCACCGTCTAGTTTACTATGATAGTCTGTGAATATTGTACGCTTTGTTTGTGTAATGAGATGTTATTTTATACCACATAATATAAGTACATTCATATAGACTTGTAACGACACGAGTGTAGGCGAGACGTGTGCTCTATAAGCTGCGCACTTTCCAGCTTACTCCTTATGACGTCATGAGTCATCTCATCCATACATTTCTGGCAATGTAAAATTTGATGAATATTGAATATGCTATTACAGTGTACTGATGTCTTCTGTAGAATGTTTTTGTACTGTGTGAACTACGAGACCTATGGTACTGTAGGTGTACTAATGTATGCGTATTCCATTATAATGTACACATTGTTCAAAATTGTTATATTACCGTGCATGGTGTTGTAGAGTTGCATATAGAAAGTAAAATCATTAAATACTTCATTGACAATGGTAACAACATCGTTGTTCCTAACAGACGGCTGGAATGGTGATTTCGCTGCTTGGCAATGTATGAGATATGAATAAGTTCTATTTCTAGTAACAGTTTTGTATTTAATTTAAAACGTAGTTGAAAATTAAATTAAAAACAAATCGTAATCTTTGAGTATTTGAATGTGTTCAGATGTTTATTACTCAATAACGCCTTGAACGGATTTGGATGAAACTTGGTGAATATATAGTTTACGTCCTGGAGTAAAACATAGGCTACATTTTTATTCTATGAAATAATTCCTACTTATTTGGGAAAATATCTGTACGATTACCCATAGGTTCTAAAAAGCTGATTTACCGTGATTTGTTTATAAAATAAACAATAGTATCGGTAAACTAATGACATGAATAACGGACAAATGTTACTCGAAACCTTTCTTAATTTAGTCGTTCGCCGTGTGTGTATAAAAGGAAAAACGTGTGCACAAGAAACGCAGGCGGATACCAGTGCAGGTTTTTTAATTAATTGTTGACTGTATTAGTATTAAATGAAAGCTACAAGTACTTTATCTGAAATCATCGTATGGTAGCGTGCCAAAGTAACAAACCGCGTGGCGTCAGTGTGAACTTGTCTGTTACTGTGCAGTGAGCAGTTACAGCTAAACGAGCAGACATACTATTATTACTAGTATTAGCCACGGTAGGCTCCCCCACTGGCAGGCAAGGAAGCAGTCAGCACTCGACCCCCTCAACCCACCCTCCAAGGACCGAGTTACACGCTGTGAGAAATATAGATCCTTTACGATGTTAATTACAAGAACTGATTTTATTCCTTTGTTTGAGGAGATAAAGTACCCGCGCCACGGACTCTTTTAAGCAGCTCGTCCCGGCCAATCGGGCTACGAAGTCGTTCAAATGATATAATGTATAGCCTGAAATATATGACACATTTAATATCTTAATTGATGCTATTAACATAAATAATTACATTAATAAACAGTAGCTTTATTATATTCATCAAAATCTTTAAAATGGTTTTTGATTGAAAACTTTATTACAAAAATTGTGGGAGCATAATCACTTTTTATTTAACATGAAAATCCCTATACTTGTGAGAGAGGCATTCATTCTTGTGTCAAACCCGGCCTTAAAAAGACATTTTCTAAGCCCTCGAACGTGTCTAAAAACGGCCTTTTCAGACTGCCATACTTTTAAATGTACTAACACGATGTATGTGGAACTCAGATTGCGATGTGCACTGAACTTGGCCACAGACTTTGAACCAATAAATTTATCTTGTGGATCTGTTACTCTTTCCTTATCCATCACATCCTGTGGCGAAGATTTATGTTCACATTACAAAAGTGTATTAATTGGAGAAGTATTTCGTTAGAGCCGCGCCCAGAAGTCAGCACGAACTTCTACAGTCTTCCGTGTTTGATTTGTGTCATGCACCCAACAATTAGCAATAACACGTTCTTCAGTACTGTAACTGGACGTATCAGCCATTCAGTATACACAGTGTGAAACATGTAACTAAAACAACTTATATTAACGTTCATAAAGGGGTAACGGGACTTTGTGGCCTCAATGCATACAACAACAGAGTCGTGACTTAAAGTTAAAAACTTGAAGACTTGGTGCCGGGTATTGCCGAATAAAACCGAAGTGGGTTCTAAAGTTCTGTCAACCTTAGGTAACGCCATTAAACGCAATATTCAACTTTCTCTATTCCAGGCCTCATGTATTTTATTTATTTTGTATGTACTTAGTTTTCTGGGCAGATTTATTGAATTTAACAAGCTTTCATAGTAAATTTATGTTTCAAATTAATCTGGCGCAATTGAAATTTGAATCACGTCTTTTGAAGTGATGTTTTGTAAGGTTTTAAGCGAGTATTCGTCAAAATACTCTACGCACATTCAAACACATGTTATAACGAAAAGGGCAAAAATGAACAAGATTTGCGACTATCAGAATCCAAATGCATAAATTAAAACTGACTAGGTATCCAATATTTTTATAGAGTAAAAATACTTAGCAAGCAATAAGTTGTAAATGCACACTATAAATACAGGATGTTGCAAAATTCCATGTAAATATTCTGGGGTAACAATCCTCACATCTAGAGGAACAAAATGTGTGGACACAGGTCCGAAAACGCACCGTTTCTGCGCGACAGTTGGCAATACATGATGTATGGTTGATAGCGCGCTGGCAGGATCATGTTGCTGTGATGCGCCATTGTAGCAGTCCGTAACGTGTTATAATGCCACACAATATGCCACTAACACACAGACAGTAGGAACAACTGTGACAATTGTTAGGAGCTTGTGGAACGATATCGTCGTCACTTACGGCTTTAAAGAAAATGTTTAAAATGCGAACTGTAGCACAGAAACGATACGTTTTCGGACCTATGTCCACATAACATTTTTTGTTCCTCTACATGTGAGGGTTGTTTCCCCAGAATATTGACATGGAATTTCGCAACATCCTGTATTTATAGTGTGCACTTACAACTTATTACTCAGTATTTTTACTCTATAAAATATTGGATAGTCAGTTTTAATTTATTTATTTTGATTCTGATAGTCGCAAATCTTGTTCGTTTTTGCCTATTTAGAACCGATGCTTCAGTAATGTAAGGTATTGCTATCTCTATTTTAGTTGAATGGCCTTGGTGACAGGAAGCCACACTTTTTTTTTAACGAAATAGGGTGGTGCATAAATACCGTGGTCGGAGCAGTACCAACATGAAAAGTAGTTTCGTTATACTCAGTATCTGGAATACGTTAACAGAAAAACTTTATTGTAAGTTTAATTTATTAACGTTTTCAGTAATGCGTTTAAGGAAACAATTAAGGTATAATTTACTTTTACAACTGTCTTTTATTGATGTTCATTATTTCTCCTTAAGCTTTTATGATAAGTCAGCCTGGATATGTCAAAATTTCAACTGAAGGCATTCAAATATTGCCTCATGTTAACTTTTCAAGTTTCTAGT